>JBAPGN010002919.1:0-29305 GCA_037355405.1 Vitis amurensis
GGAAACAGAAGGGGGGGGGGGGAAAAAAATTTCCAAACTAACTTTCCCCATAGTGGTTTCTAAGGCCACCTTGAACACATACCACCAATAACCAACAAGAAAGCTCACAAGGAGGTGGAGGTGTTCAAAGAACAATCTAGCCATGGTCCCCAAGCAACACAAGACCAACTTTGTAACTTGGGGATTGTTTTTTCTCCTTTTTTATTTTTTCTTGTCTCTAAGGTTAATGAGAGAATTAAAGCTAGATGTTAACAAGGATGGAATGATATCTATCTCTAGCAATGACGTCAAGAAAGTGGCAATATAGAAAACAATGGTATCGCAATTGTTGCCCATTTTCTTGAATTTTTCAAAGGCTTGTTAGATGGAAAGGTGTCGCTAAGCTATGTTTTAGTGAAAGAAATCATAGCCCATGATTGTTAGAGCATTTAGAGTAAATGAAGGCTATGATTGGTATAAAGAAATCAAAGCTCATGATTGTAAAAGCCTTCAAAGTAAATGATTTAGCATAAAGAAAAATTTAGTTTAAGAAATCAAATACACTAAGGCTATGTTTAGTATCAAGGAATGAGGAGGAAATGAACATCTTATTTATTTTCTCAGTAATTCACTATGTTCAGATAACTCAATTAACAATGAGAGTTTGATATAAAAATATGATTCTATTAGGATGAATCTGCATTCATAGTAAGATTTCAATTGAAATCTCTAGTGAAAGTATTTTTGATCTTCATTTCCATTAAGTTTAATATAATTTTTATTATAATTTTTTTAATATCGAGTAAATATTAATTTTTCTAGTTTTATTTATTTAATGAAAAAAAGCTCTCAAAATATATTATTTGGAAATGAAATAAAACAATGTAAGATTAGTATTGTCAATTTATTTCTTTTTCTATCCTAATTCCTATTGTTTTCAAACATTGAAATAGAAACACGTAATAATTTTAACCTTACATTTATAAATTTCGTTCATATTTTAAAAATGGCAAATGATAATAATTCCTACTTACAAAAAGTTTTGTAGAGTGCTTTGAGTAGCACTTGAAAAGATGAAGAATAATTTTGAATTTCTTTACATTGTATGTAGTTTTTAACAATTCTTGAAATTACATTTTGAGAACTATTTTAAAACACATCTCAAATGGATTCATTGATTTTTTTTTTTTTTTGTTTTTTGTTTTTTTTTTGTTTTTTAATGAAAAGGCCCCACCACAAGGAATACTTCTTCACATGAGGACTTTGTGCTTGTGGAAATTTTTATCCATTGCATCATATTCCCATCTATACTAAAGCCACCTTCAAATGTGTGGAGATGGAAATAGAAGCCCTGTTCAAATTTGGTAGCCAAAATCATTAAATTATGGGATGTCAAAGTAAACAAAAGTGAACATGTAATAGTGGAGAGAGAGAATACTACAAGTCTTGGTCTAAAGGGGTCAACAATTGTACTAATGGGAAAATGAAAGAAATTATAAAACAAGAATAACTCCATGTTGTTTTTTCTTAGTCTTGAAAGAAAGAAGATTGTAAAACGAGCTTCTAATATGATGTATTCATTGAACCTTAAAATTTTTTATCCACTCAATAGGCAAGGTTCAAACCCAACTAGTAATATAGATATCGTTGTAGTACCCACTTTACAATTAAATTCATTTTATATTTTTTTTCAAAACCATATTTGATTGATAATTCCAAAATTGGATACACATGTCAAGTGTAGGATTTTATTTTCCTTAAAAAGTGGACTATGGTGGGCCTCCCGAAAGTGAAAAAGAAACGCCCCATGGAAGGACTTTGAACACTGCCTGGTGTGCTTGTCTTCATCAAACTAACCCTTTTACCACTTTTAATCTTCCATTAGATCATTAGTTTCCACATGCTTTGCTTTTTAGTCTTGGTCAAATTTGATGGGTGGAAATATGAATCATGTACATTTTTTTTCTCCTGATATGTTTCATTCATTGAAAGGGAAAGTAATGACATTATATTCAAAGATCATGACACCGCATCATTTTTCTTTCCTTGAAAAACATGTTTTCATTATTTATTAGTTAATTAAGAAATAAAAGTTAAATTTTATTATACAACTAAATATTACTTTCATAATAAGTTGAATATATCATAAAAAGAATGTATTTTCTCTCAATTTTAAATTTAGATCATTTAAAAAAATCCTTTTCATATTGATATTTTTTTAAAAGAATTAATCATTTATATTTCCATTTTTAACGTTTTTTCTCTTAAGAAAAGCACTAGAAATTAATTGATGAATAAAAATCAAATTTTAAAATAGAAAATGAACATTTTGTTTTATTTTGAAAAAAAAGAGAAGATTCATAGTATATTGTTGAAATATATTGAATACTGATCTAAATAGTATATATTAAAGGTGCACTCATGTTGTAATTCCCGGGTTTTAAGGACACGTCAGATTCTCGGAGCATAAAGTCTTTCATAAAATTGCGGGTCAAATACTCTTTCTTTTTTATGCTTTCAAAAACATAAAATAATAATAATTCCCATTTATGAA
The DNA here is from genome assembly GCA_037355405.1 of Vitis amurensis. NCBI lineage: Eukaryota > Viridiplantae > Streptophyta > Magnoliopsida > Vitales > Vitaceae > Vitis > Vitis amurensis. The sequence goes on from JBAPGN010002919.1 coordinate 2,534, forward strand.
AAATTTTGTTTTACCTTCATATTAGTGACCAAAATAATGATGTTCTTAAATCAAATTATTATTCAAAATCAATAAGTAATTTCAAATATAAAAATAAATTTAATCCAAAAGTTAGATTATTGGAGAAAAAAAATAATTTAGGTTAATATCCTTGTAGACGGAAAATTACCTATAACTTTAAGGTACTATATTTTCTTATTAAACTATACTAAACCTTGTTAAGTGTTAATGAAGATATACAATGATTTTTTTTCTATCATTTTTTAATTAAATTATAAGAAATTCATTTAAAATTTTCAATCATTTTGTAGTTAAATTAAATAATATCATATTTAAACTTTTTCATTTTTTTTTTGTAGAGCATTTTTAGTAATACTCTACATTGTATATACAAATGTTTTCAACAATTATCAAAATTATGTTTTTAAAATTATTTTTGAAAATCTTCAACATAGATTCAATGGATTTTTTTTTATATGTATATATATAAAAATATCCCACCATGTGGAATTCTTCTTCTCATGAAGACTTTGTGCTTGGGGAATTTTTTGTTCATTGTATTTATGTCTCATCTATACCAATCAAATCCACTTTCAAATGTGAAACTTGAAAATAAAAACTCAATTCGAATATGGTAGGTAAAATCATTAAATTATTGGATGAGTTTCTTCAAATTGATAAATGGTAGTTTTTTCATTCATACTTTCATTCGTTCATGTACAGAGTATATATAGAGGGTAATCACCATTCTAAGAATGAGAAAGAATGATAAAAGGAAAGAATGATATAAGGAAATAACAACTAATATCCTAATATCTCAACTTTCCTAATATCTCAATATTCCTAATATCTCAATATTCCTAGTATCTCAATATTCCTAATATCTCAATATTCATAATATCTCAACTTTTCTAATATCTAAACATTCCTAATATCTCAACACTAAATGATATAAGGAAAGAATGATATAAGGAAAGCATTCCTAATATCTCAACACTCCCCCTCAAGTTGGTGCATAGATGTCACACATGCCCAACTTGTCTAAAAATTTTGAGAACACTTGACTTGAGACAACTTTGGTAAGGATATCGGCCAATTGATCTTCTGATCGAATCTTAGGCAATTCCACAATCTTATCATCCAACTTTTCCTTAATGAAGAATCTATCCACCTCGACATGCTTTGTACTATCATGTTGTACTGGATTATGAGCAATGTCACATGCGGCTTTATTGTCACAAAAAAATCGGATTGGTTGCCTAGATAGGTAACCTAAATCCTGTAAGAGGAGTCTTAGCCATAATGCCTCACAAAGTCCTAGAGCCATACCTCTAAATTCCGCTTCTGCACTTGAACGAGCGACGACATTCTGCTTCTTACTTTTCCATGTCACAAGATTACCACCTACAAAGGTAAAGTAACCAGATGTAGATCGCCTATCATCCATTGCACCGGCCCAATCAGCATCAGTATATACTTCTATACTCTGATGATCAACATTTTTAGCGAACAAAAATTCCCTTCCCAGGAGCATTCTTCAAATACCTCAAAATACGCATGACTGCATTCATATGTTGCTCTCCAGGATTATGCATGTATTGACTCACTACACTCAATGCATAAGCAAGATCTGGTCTTGTACGAGCTAAGTACATTAATCTCCCCACAAGTCTCTGGTATCTTCCCTTATTGGTTGTAACTTGATTAGGCTTAACACACAATTTCAGAACTTCTTCTATTGGTGTATTAACAGGTTGACATCCCGACATTCCAGTCTCCTGTAAAAGATATAAGGCATACTTTCTTTGAGACAGAAAAATTCCTTCACTTGATCGAGAAACTTCAATCCCAAGAAAGTATTTCAGAGGACCTAGATCTTTCATTTCGAATTCTCTAGATAGATAATTTTGCAGAGCTTTTCTTTCTTCAGGATCATTTCCTGTAACTACCATGTCATCCACATATACGATGAGTGCCGTAATCTTACCATGTTGCTTTTTTAGGAACAAAGTGTGATCTGAATTACTTTGACGATAGCCAAAAGCTCTCATTGACTTTGTGAACCTTCCAAACCATGCTCTCAGGGATTGCTTCAACCCATACAATGACTTCTTCAATTTGCACACCTTCTGACATTGCTTTTCTGACACCATGCATCCTGGTGGAAGATCCATATATACTTCTTCAGATAACTCGCCATGCAGAAAGGCATTTTTCACATCGAATTGTTGTAATGGCCAATCTAGGTTTGCAGCTAAAGACAATAATACTTTAATTGTGTTGATCTTAGCTACAGGTGCAAATGTCTCTGTGTAGTCAATTCCATAAGTTTGAGTGTACCCTTTTGCTACCAGTCTTGCTTTAAATCATTCAATACTACCATCTGCCTTGTACTTCACAGTATAGATCCAACGACACCCAACTGGCTTCTTTCCTGGTGGACATTCTACGAGTTCCCATGTTTCATTCTTCTACAATGATTTCATCTCTTCATTCATGGCTACTTTTCACCTTGGATCAGCTAAGGCTTCCTGCACACTATTAGGAATAGCTACAGTAGATAATTGATTTACAAATGACTTATTTGATTCAGACAAACGATGGGTAGACACATAGTTGCTCATGGGATATTTGATTTTAGTAGACAATTCAGGTTCATATGTGGGTTTAGGAATACCTCTATTATGACGATGTGGTAACCGTTTCATGAATGGATCAGGTTCCAAATTAAGAACACCCTCAACAGACAACGATTGGTTTGGTATTTCAGTGAAGACATCTTCGGACCCAAATTGTTGACCACTCATATCCAACTCACCCACTTCCTGGTTCACTAGTTCAGATTGTCTAGATTCATCTTCCTCAGAGATATGATAATCATAATCGAGAGTCTGAATTTCCTTATGGTACTCCCCCTGAAGTTCAGACTCAGATGAAAAATACATTGAATCTTCATGAAACACCACATCCATTGTAATATACATTTTTCGAGTTGGAGGATGGTAACATCAATATCCCTTTTTTGTGCAATGCATATCCAACAAACACACATTGCAATGCATGGGAAGTTAACTTGGTGCGTTGGTGCTTATGTAGATGCACAAATGCCACACAACTAAAAACACGAGGAGGTAGATTTGGGACGGTTGGGGCAACTACGACATTAGTAAGAGCTTGGAGAGGTGTTTGAAAGTTAATTGAGCTAGAAGGTACCTGATTGATCAAGTATGCGGCAGATGTGATTGCTTCTCCCCAATAAGATATCGGTGTTTTTGCTGCTATCAAGGAAGCACGAACAACCTCTAACAAGTGTCGATTTTTTCGTTCAGCGACTCCATTTTGCTAAGGTGTATTGGAACAAGTAGTTTGATGAATGATGTCATGTCCTTCCAAATACTTTTGAAGATCAGAACTTTGATATTCTCCACCATTATCACTACGCAGAACCCGAACCTTTGCATTGTACTGAGTTTCAATCATTTTATGAAATTTTTGAAACAACAAGTTCACTTTATCTTTGGTCTTCATCAAGCATAACCATGTCATTCTGGTACAATCATCAATAAAAGTAACAAACCAACGTGAGCCATTCAAAGTTGGGACTTTGGATGGGCCCAAACATCAGAATGTATAACCATAAAAGGAAACAGACTTTTATTCAAAATTAACGGAAACGAAGCACGATGGCTTTTAGCCAATTCACAAATATCACAACGGAAACCAGAAATATCACTCTTTGCAAACAAACTAGGAAACAAATTTTTTAAATAACCAAAGGAAGCATGTCCCAGACGTCGATGCCACAACCAAATTTCAGACTTTTTCTTCTCCCCCCTCAGATCCATCTACCATCAATGCTTGTTGCAACTTATTTGAATCCTTTGATTGCAAGTCCAAGTAATAGAGTTTTCCCCGTTTAATACCACAACCAATCGTCTATCTTGTTTGGATGTCCTTAATCACACAAAATTCAGGCCAAAAAATGACAATACAGGATAAGGCTGTAGTGATTTGAGAAACTGACAAAAGATTGTAATCTAAAGATGGAACAACTAAAACAGAATCCAAATTCAAAGTATCAGTAAGAGTTAAGGATCCTTCCCCAATGACTAGGGTTGTGTTACCATTGGCTGTGGAAACAATTTTTTGTGAGGAAGGTCTAAGGGGTGAAACCTGTCTAGAATCAAAAGTCATATGATCTGTAGCACCAGAATCAATTATCCATGCACTATTAATAACAGGTGTAAAAGTATTTAAAAACTTACCACCATGATCAGTAGCGGCTACCAATGCAGAGGCTTTCTCAGCAACATTAGCCTCTGTTTTTATTTCGGCAACAGTTGCAGTCGAGGTTTTCTTGGGATCCTTCTTCCGTTGATCTCGATTATTATAATTAATAACAAAGTGTTGATAGCCTAAACATGATCTAAAGGTCCATGGTTCAAACCCTCGGTTCCTTATTGTTTTCCTGGTCATACCAAGAGTCGTTGCTTTGAAATTGTGGGATATCCAGACTGGTAGGACCAGTCTTATTGAAGTGAGTGCATTTGAAGGTCGACTTATCAATATTAGGGCTTGTCTTAGGATGGTTGATCGCTGTCGGACTACCATAGTGACAAAATATCCAGGATTTCAGTTCCATGGATCTGATACCATCTTCAAATTGATAAATGGTAGTTTTTTTCATTCATACTTTCATTCGTTCATGTACAGAGTATATATAGAGGGTAATCACCATCTAAGAATGGGAAAAAATGATACAAGGAAAGAATGATATAAGGAAATAACAACTAATATCCTAATATCTCAACTTTCCTAATATCTCAATATTCCTAGTATCTCAATATTCCAAATATCTCAATATTCATAATATCTCAACTTTCCTAATATCTAAACATTCCTAATATCTCAACACTAAATGATATAAGGAAAGAATGATATAAGGAAAGCATTCCTAATATCTCAACAGAGTTTTTGTACATCAAAGTAAATGCATTGGTCAAAATGTATTAATGGAAAGAGAAAAGACATCAAGTCTTTGTTTGTGGGATAGAAGAATCTATAAAACAAAAATAATTCTATGGTTGTTTTTTTCTTATAGTCTTGAAAGAAAGAAAATAATAAAGCGACTTTCAGATATGATGAATCTTAAAATTTTTGGGTCTACTCAATAGGCATGGTTCAAATCCCAATTTGTAGTGTAGAAAATGTATTGGGTTCACTCAATAGATAAGGTTCAAACCCCAACTTTTAGTGTCGATAATGTTTTGGGTCCACTCAATAGGCAAGGTTCAAACCCCAACTAGTAGTGTAGGTCATGTTGTATCCTTTAGAATTAAATTTGTCTTTATATTTTTTTAAGGCCATGTTAGGTTGATAATTCTAGTCAGATATACATATTCTAGATATTTAGGATTTTATTTTCACTGGGATATAAAATTTAGGATATTATATCTAATGGGATATATTATATTATGTTCAAGTTTGGTTTGTGTAAAGAATAAAAAATGGAATAAAAATTATATTATACTGTAATGTTTTATATTTGTTTAAAATGAAAATTATGTTATATCTTAATATTTTTTATTATAAATTTATGAAATCTCATTCATATACAATATTACTTGGAATTTTTTTGTATAATTTATCATTTAGTAATATTAATGTATAAAAGATTTAAAATATATAAATAAAAAATATTGTATTATATTTTTTTAAAATATATACAAATTATATATATATAAACTATATTAAATAATACATATATATTAAAAAAATATTTTAGGTTGTATTTATAGATGTTTTTTAATTATTTAATATAAGCTTGAAAATGGAAGCTCAATTCAAGAGTGGTAAGTAAAATCATCAAATTATTGAATGAAGTGTAGACTATAACTTTTGGTATGTGAGGGTCAACAATTGCACCAACTATGGAATAATAGGATTTATAAATAAAAAATAATTCCTATATGATAAAGCCAACTTCTTATATGATGAACTTCAAAACTTTTGAGTCCACTCAATAAACGCTAAAGTACCCTTTACAATTAAATTTATCTTTATATTTTTTAAGGTCATATTTGATTGGTAATTTAGGTTGGATATACATATTCTATAAGTCTAGGATTTTATTTTCATTAAGATTTATGTCTCATATTTAGTATTATTTGAAAGTTTTTTTTCAAACAATTTAATATTATTTAGTAAGTAATTTTTTTCTTTGTTAATAATATTCATGAATATAGGATCTAAAGTGTATAAATAAGAAATATTTTATATATATTAAAATTATATTAAATAATACATATATATTTAAAAATTATTTTACGTTGTATTTGTAGCTTTTTTTTAATTATTTTCTTCTTTTATTGAACTACAATTTTAATTTTTTTTATCATTTTTATTTTATAAATAATATAAAAAATTAAAAAAGAAAAAAGAAAATAGATGAAAAGACTAAATTTATTATCCATGAGATCCGTATATTTCACATCTCAACTTCAAGTCATTATATCTCATGTAAAGGGATATAAAAAATAAGGTAGAAAATGTATCCTATCCTATGTTTGGATTTGAGCTCACACATCCTCAAAAGCGCTAAAAATCTCTAATTCTGACATTTCAAATGTCATCCCAGAGTGGTTTTGGAATTTAACTTCTTATATGAGTAGCTTTAATATTTCCAACAATTAGATCGTAGGGACCATACTTGATTAATCATCTAAGATTTGATTATCCTCTTTACATGTATATGAGCTTAAATTATTTGGAGGGTTCAATACCATAGGTTCATTCTAACCTAGCATGGTTGGATCTCTCTAATAACAAGTTTTTAGGGCCCATTACTCTATTGTGTATAGTTCCTAATTCGCATTTGGTTTATCTTGCACCAATGATTAGAAGAAAGACAATCACACCCTAAATGGAAATTTACTATTTAGATTAGCATATATATTGAAGGTCTCACTATTTATTTACAATATTTAACTATTTTATATTTTTTTAATTATATTTGAATAATGAATTTTAATTTTTTTTTATTAATCCCTAAATGGAAATTTACTATTTAGATTAGCATATATATTGAAGGTCCACTCACTTCTCATTTTTTATTTACAATATTTAACTATTTTTTATTTTTTAATTATATTTGAATATTGAAGGTCCACTCTACATCGTATGTATACTTGTTTTCAATAATTCTTCGAATTATGTTTTGAAAATTATTTTCGAAAATCTTCCAAATAGATTCAATGGAAATTTTTTTTATCAAAAGGTCCTACCATATGGAATTCTTTTTCCCATAGGAACTTTATGCTTGTGAAGTTTTTTATCCATTATACCACGTCCCATCTATACCAACCAAAACTGCTTTCAAATGTGAAGGTTGAAAGTAGAAGCTGATCAATTAACATGTGGTAGGTAAAATCCATCAAATTATTGGATGAGTTGTAAACTGAATCTTGGTCTATGGGGGTTAATAATTGTACCAACCATGAAATATAAGAATTTATAAAACAAAAAGTAATTCCATGATTTTTATTTTTTTTAGGTATGGTTTTGAAAAAAAGAAGATGATAAAGCTAGTTTCTTATGCAATGAACCTCAAAACTTTTGGGCCCACTCAATAGGCAAGGTTCAAACTCAACTTGTAGTATAGGTCACATTATAGTACCCTTTACGAATAAATTTATCTTCTTTTTTTTTTTAAGCCCATGTTTGCTTGATTATTGGGATATCTAGGATTTTATCTTCCTCAAAAAGTGGATTGTGGACTTTGGTGCGTCTCATAAAGGAGAAAAGAAATGCCCCATGGAAGTGCTTGTCTTCATCAAAAAACTTTTTCCACATGCTTTGCTTTTCCGTTTGTAGCTATCTTTAGAGACTTTAGGTCAAGGTCTTGGACAAATTGGATGGGTAGAAATATGAATCATGTACACTTTTATAAAAGAAGCCCCTCTAGAATAATTAAAATGTTACACTTTCACATAAGTATTAGCCTTTAAAAATTAAAAGTAGTGTTTATACACACTACCTTGTGACATTCCAAACTCATTCAGTTCATCTTGTAACACTTCTTAAGATAATATTAATAAATTTGTGATAATCTTCTAAAAAAAGTAGAACATCTTCTATCCCTTTCACATGTGTCAAATTTCCAAATCTATAGTTTCACATGACACCACATATTTTTTTCCCTTAAAAAATAACATGGTTTCATTATTTAATTATTGCTTAGTTAAGAAATAAAAGGTGAATTTTATTGTAGAAATAAATATTATTTTTATAATAAATTGAATAAGCCGTAAAAAGAAATATATTTTTATCTTAGTTTTAAATTTTATCTTGAAATAATAACTAAAAAAAAAATTCTTTTCCATATTGATTATTTTAAAAATAATAATAATAATTTATATTTCCATATTTAACGTTTTTTTTCCCTTAGAAAAAGCACTCCAAAACAATTGATGAATAAAAAAATAAAATTTAAAAAAGAAAATAAATATTTTGTTTTATTTTGAAAACAAAAAAAGAAGACTGACAACATATTTTTGGATTCTTAAAGAAATTAAAAAAAAAACATTTAGCTATTTTTTATTTTCATTTTTTATTAAAAATACCAAAAATAAAAAATCGAAGTACATTAAAATTAATATTTGTCTCTTCTTTATATTTATTTATTTTCATTATGTTTGGAAAATCAATGGAGTCTTGCAAGGTATGTAAAGAAAAACTTGATATTATTGATCATCGATACTTTGTTAATCACGTTTTATATCAATTAGCCTTATCTAGAGGCTTTAGGAAATCCTAGAACATGAATAAAATTATGAAAAAGTAAATCTCACTAATGTAGTAACTAATTAGGATTTTTATTTCTTTCTTAAAACTATTAGATTATCTAAGAATTAAAAGAAATTAGAAGCCTAAAGCTTATTGAGATATGCTTCCTAGTTTTTGTTTTTAAAAACAAAAAATAATAGTAACCTATATATAAAATATAGCAACTCTTAAATAGAAAGTATAGATTTATCTTATGATCTTAAAAACCACAGTTTAAAAAAATAAAAATTTAAGATTTTTTTAATACCTTAAGTTTTTTGAACTATTTTTAAAACCATTTTCTTTTTAATATGTCCTCATGATTTTTTTTCCATTAAATTTATGTGGGAGTTATTATTATTTTCTAACTTTTAAAAATAAAAAACAAAAAGTGTATCCATATTAAATTACTGGATGAGTTGTAGATTATGAGTATTGATCTAAAGGGATCAACAATTACACCAACCATGGAATAGAAGAATTTATGAAACAAAAATAATTTCATGGTTGTTTTTCTTAATTATAGTTTTGAAAGAAATAAGATAAAGCTTTTGGGTCTACTTAATAGTCAAGTTTCAAACCCAACTTGTAGTATTGGTTACATTGTAGTACCCGTTACGATTAAATTTATATTTATACTTTTTCAAGTCATGTTTATTTGATAATTTGGGTCAAATATAAATATCCTATACCACTTAATAGTCAAGGTTTAAACCCAACTTGTAGTATAGGTCACATTGTAGTACCCTTTACGATTAAATTTATCTTTATACTTTTTCAAGTCATGTTTAGTTGATAATTTGGGTTGGATATAAATATCCTATACCACTCAATAGTCAAGGTTCAAACCCAACCTACAGTATAGTTCACATTGTAGTACCCTTTACGATTAAATTTATTTTTATACTTTTTCAAGTCATGTTTGGTTGATAATTTGGGTTGGATATAAATATCCAATACCACTCAATAGTTAAGGTTCAAACCCAACTTGTAGTATAGGTCACATTGTAGTACCCTTTACAATTAAACTCATCTTTATACTTTTTCAAGTCACGTTTGGTTGATAATTTGGGTTGGATATAAATATCTTATACCACTTAATAGTCAAGATTCAAACCCAACTTGTAGTATAGGTCACGTTGTAGTACCCTTTATGATTAAATTCATCTTTATACTTTTTCAATTCATGTTTGGTTGATAATTTGGGTTGGATATAAATATGCAATACCACTCAATAGTCAAGGTTCAAACTCAACTTGTAGTATAGGTCAAGTTGTAATACCCTTTACGATTAAATTCATCTTTATACTTTTTCAAGTCATGTTTGGTTGATAATTTGGGTTGGATATAAATATCCTATACCACTCAATAGTCAAAGTTCAAACTTGACTTGTAGTATAGGTCATGTTGTAGTACCATTTACGATTAAATTCATCTTTATAATTTTTCAATTCATGTTTGGTTGATAATTTGGGTAGGATATAAATATCAAATATCACTCAATAGTCAAGGTTCAAACCCAACTTGTAGTATAGGTCATATTGTAGTACCCTTTACGATTAAATTCATCTTTATACTTTTTCAATTCATGTTTGGTTGATAATTTGGGTTGGATGTAAATATCTTATGTCACTTAATAGTCAAGGTTTAAACCCAATTTTTAGTATAGGCCACGTTGTAATACCCTTTATGATTAAATTTATCTTTATACTTTTTCAAGTCATGTTTGGTTGATAATTTGGGTTAGATGTAAGTATCTTTTACCATTCAATAGTTAAGGTTCAAACCCAAATTGTAGTATAGTTCACATTATAGTACCCTTTATGATTAAATTTATCTTTATACTTTTTCAAATCATGTTTGGTTGATAATTTGGGATGAATATGAATATCCTATACCACTCAATAGTTAAGGTTCAAACCCAACTTGTAGTATAGGTCACATTGTAGTACCCTTTACGATTAAATTCATCTTTATACTTTTTCAAGTCATGTTTGGTTGATAATTTGGGTTATCGAATACCAATCAAGAGTCAAGGTTCAAACCCAGCTTGTAGTATAGGTCATGCTATAGTACCCTTTATAATTAAATTCGTCTTTATATTTTTTCAAGTCATGTTTTGTTGATAATTTGGGTTGGATGTAAATATCCTATACCACTCAATAGTCAAAGTTCAAACCCAACTTGTAGTATAGGTCACGTTGTAGTTGTGATGTCCCACATCGGATAGAGGAGAAAGTTTTTGACGCTATATATGTAGAACTCCTCTTAACCATGTAGACGCATTTTAAAGTCGTAAGGGCCCCTTTGGGTTCAAAGCGGACAATATCTACACGGTTGGGAGCAGGGTCGTTACAAATGGTATCAGAGCCAATCACCGACCTTGGTGTGGGGTTTGTTTGGTCCTGTAAGGGTGTTTGTTTGGCCCCACAATCCCATGGGACACAACGAGTACGTTGTATTTGCATGGGGGGTGTTTGTGACATCCCACATCGAATAGAGAGGAAAGTTTCTGATGCTATATAAGTATGAACTCCTCCTAACCCTGTAGATGCGTTTTAAAACTATGTCTATCTTTCAAAATAGGAAGTCATTTTTAAGGTTTTATTTTTTATTTTGTGGCGGGCCTCACAAAAGAATGAAAAAACGCCCTATGAATGTGTCTATCTTCATCAAAACCCTTTTCTCACTTTTAATCTTATATTCCGTCATTAGCTTCCACACGCTATGCTTTTCAATCTCAATCAAACTTGATGAGTGGAAATATGAATCATGTACACTTTTAAAAAAGAAGCTCCTCTAAAATTATTAAAATTTATACCATTTATTTTTCTTGTGATATGCTTCATTCATTGAAAGGGTAACTAATGAAGTTATATTCAAAGATCATGACACAAGGCTTATAGTGTACAAGCCAATCTCATATAATCAAAATTTACTTCCACAAAGAAATATACTCATACTCTGTGAATTAATCATTTATATTTCCTTATTTAATGTTCTAATTAATTGTTGAATAAAAAATTAAATTTAAAATAGAAAATGAACATTTTGTTTTATTTTGAAAAAAAAAAAAGATTCATTGTATATTGTTGAAATATATTGAATACTAATATAAATGGTATATATTGAAGGTGCACTCACATCTTATTTTTTATTTATTATTTTTAACTATTCTTTAATTTTTAATCATATTTGAATAATAAATTTATCATTTTTAAATTATTAAGATATTTTTAAATGTTAAAATTTAAGCTTGGCATGGTTAATATTTATTTTAAATGAGTAGTTAATATTTTTAGATTATTTAACATTAATTTAACTTCTTATTCGATAGTATGATGTATTATGATTTTAAAATAATCCTTAAGACCCAGTCGAAGCATGAAGCCTCCAGCCTGTAGGTCCACTCGGAGCCCAATCCTAGCCTCAATTGCGCAGAGACAGGAAATACAGCTTCTTAGTCGATATATCAGCCCTTGATCGGGATTGGTTGCCACGTGTCATTGGCAGTGCCTTCTCGTCCCAGTTTTGGGCCGGACATATTCATGGTGAATTTAGTGCGGGCCTGGGCCATATTCTGTTTGGGCTTTTCCTACGTAACCTTGTGTCACAACCAAGGATGAAAATATCGGTAATCACGGATATATCGGTATTTCGATTTTACGGATATATCGGATATATCGGAGATATATTGGAATATATCGGAGATATATCGGTGGATATTTTGGAAAAAAATATGGTAAGCTTAAAATTGTTAAAAACTCATGAAAATGTAAGGAAAACCTCATAATAATATAATTAGAAGTATAATAGATATTTTAAAGTTATTTTATTGAAAATTTTGATATATGTATAACATGATTTATCATATTTGATAATAATATCGTATGCATCGATAAAAATATGAATTTTATAAGTGTACATTTATTATTAAATTACACCTAATATTATGATATTTGATTATAATATGTCTAATTTTAAAATATATATTAGTATTAAAATATGATCCATTTAATTCAATTGTATTAAACAATGTAAAATAAATAATGATATATATATAATTTTTAATATTTAATTAATTATTAATGATATTAAAAACATTATGAAGAAAATTATATAATTTTTATATTTTTGGTAATTAATTAAAAGACTTTGCATTTAATTATAAAATAATTATAATTAATTTCTTTATATAATGAATTTAAGTATATATATAGCTGTTGCATAATATATACCAAAGGGCAACTTAGCCCAGGTGGTAAGCGGGTGAACCCCAAACCTTTTGGTTTGGGGTTCAAATCCTCTCAGCAGCAAGCAAAATGGGAGCTACTGTAGCAGCACTGTAGCGCGTTGACGGGCACTGTAGCGGGTCTGACTTTCGTTGACCCGCGTTGACCACGCGATATATCGGAGAAAAATCGCCGATTTCTCGCGAAAAATGCCGAAATATCGCCGGAACGATATTTCTGTAAGAAATATCGTGTCGATACCCTCCGACACACGATATTTCGGCGATATATCGCCGAAATATCGCGACATTTTCCTCCTTGGTCACAACTTGAATTTGATTTTAAAAATATATTAAATGCATTTAGAATTAACGTGATGATAATATAAAAATGTGGATTACTTTAATATAACCAAATATGGAAAAAAAATTATCAAATATCAAACAAGTATATAAGTTTTAGAATGTTGGTTTGGTTTGATTTGTATCAATTTTAAAAATCGAAAATTGAACCGACAAAGTCATTTTTAAAATTTTCAAATTGAATCGACCTTTTTTATTATTGAAAACCGAATCAATATAATCAACTTTGATTGATTTGAATTAATTTGTTGGTTTTTTCGATTTTGTTTACACACTTAATCATACCCCATCCTAAACCCCATTGGTAGACATCCCTACCTTACCTTAGGGTTTATACACCTTTGCAGAATGAAAGTCGAATTCCCTCCCCCCTCCAAAAGACAAAAAATATTATACCTGACCATTAAGCATCATATCGGCACTCTTTTAATGTCACGTCTCTTACATAAAACTTGGTATCACAATTGTAATTAAAAGTAAATTAAAACCTAAATCATTTTTATTTATTAGCATTAGCAGTCGGTGATATATTAAAAAGTGACAATTAATTGATTTGTGATGAGACAACCATACAAGTTTTATTTTCATAAATATATGAAAAATCACACACCACCAGGACTACCAAGGGAGCTGGCGTTGCTTTTAGTTTAATAGAATACATATCACTAAATTTATTAGTATATATATTATAAATTAATTAAAATAAAATTATTGTAAGTTAAATTTAGTTATAGTAATTAAATACAATAAAAATTAAAATACTTATTTATATATATATATACATATAAACATTTATTTTATATTCTTTAATATATCCAAATTAAATACATTTATATCAATTTTTTTATTAAAATAACTTCTATATATGTATTATTATTATTATTTATCATTTTTTGGAGTTTTCTCAATATATGTATTAAATTTTAAAAATTAAATCTCAAATAAAATATTTTATATAAATCTTAGAAATTACTTAATTATCGATTTAAAATATAATAAAAGTAGTTTTTAATTTTTAACATAAATAAATATAAAGATATTTATTTAAGATAGTTTCTTTTTAAAAAATTAGTAAATATTATTCTTGACCATACTTATATCAATTGCACTTACAAAATAACTTTCACATGTATATTCCTACTTATTTTTATCATTTTTTGAAGTTTTTCTAAACATATCCATAAATTTTGGACAATTTTCGCCCCACAAATATTTTTTTTCAAAATATCGATCAATATTTTTTTATATATTCGTAAAATCCAAGTATCGATATATCCTTATTAATAATGCTACATTTTCAGTTCCGATTGCATTAAACATTCTTTTATATTGTTATTTTTGCACTTGTAGCTTAAAGAACTTTGACAATTAGTTTATTTTAATGATTGAATCATATAAATTATAAAGATATATTTTCTCAATAATACAAAGTTTGCCAAGCAAAAAATTATAATTTGAAAATATGGTTGAACATACATTATACTCAATAAGTGATACTCTAACTAAATAAAAATAGTAACTTGTAACTCATATATTTCTTTCAAAAGAATTTTGGTTCCTCCATGTTGAAATATATTTATAACAAATCAGTACCATATTTAGGTGCTCAATTCAATCAAGTAATCTAAGGGCATGAAATGCTTTGAGATTATCCAAACAACTTATAAAAATCAACAGGTCAAACTATGTTTGATGAAACTGATTTTTTATGAGAGTTCTACATTCTGACCTATGGGTATGATCATGTAAATAAAATTATAATGGCGCAAGGATACTACTCATTAGTCATAAAAACCGTTTTGTGGGCATTGTTGGTCTTATCAAAGATCATAGGGGAGAATTATTCGAACTCCAAATCAATTGGGATTGGGAAGGTTGTTCAAGCCAAGATCCCCAACCTTGTTGAAAGGGTCAAAGAGGCCTATTGTTTTGGAACTCAGAACATGGTAGGGGAAAGGAATTCAGTGGGTGGTTATTTTTCAAGTTTTCTACAACAAATGTGGTAGCCCGATGATAACTAAGAAGGATTTTTGGTGGAGACATATATCCACGGACCAAAATCTAGATTCTTTGGTGGTGAAGGGAGATAGATCCCGTATCCACTCTTTGGCTAATGATATATCATTCCTCCTTGAGTCTGTGGATTTTTGTTAATTATATTCTTTATTTTCTATGACAAAGAAACTTTATGGGAGCGGCATTTGTGCGCCATCCTAACAACACCCGCCCCTTCTTCTTCAGGGATGTCCTGTTCAGATTCCATGCCTTTAATATATCAGGTACAACACAACTTTGTACATACAAAAAGACAGAAATCACCCAAATACCCATGAATATGGTATTTTATGGATAGTACTCAAGCATTAGGACCACAGTATGAGTGGGGAAAAGGGCAAAAGATAAAAGAAGAATCAACTGCAATGACCACTAAGTACCTTATGTCTTTTCAACAACCAAATGGAGCATGGTAAACCTTAATTTACTTTGTAGAAGAATTAAAAATTCCATACCAAAAACAATGTAATGAAGATTAAAACATGTATGGAAATACAAATTTTCTTCTAAACTATGTTATGTTGCTAAGAAATTAGAAGGGACTAGTAGATCAAGTCTTAAGAAAGTAACATATATTATGAATTTAAAATATTTAATTTTTTGATAGATATCATAATTAGTAATATAAAAAAATACACTATAGTACATAGAACTTATACAACAAACACCTAAAGGAAGGTCTCTAAAGGTAGCACCCAAAAAATACCTTGACACTCAATAAGACTCCACTTAGTCTTAAAAATCGAACAAAGGCATTGATCTTCACTTATGTATATGCTAACTCAAGCCGAATGATTAAAAAGGAATGATAGTTTTAACTTTTGATTATTCTACTCCTTATTTTCGATTTTTTTTTTATTATGTTTCCATCAAATTGTCTAAAAATTGTAAAGGGGGTAGAATTTTTTCCTGTTCTTCCCTACAAGGAGCTATGCCAACTTAAAAGGATATCTTTATTGAAGAAGGGAACACCCAATATACACTAAATAAGAAAAGCAAAAGTTCTCATAGAATCCTTGCTTTGGAGCAATGAAAAAGTAAGTGATCAATAGATTCCCTTTTAGTTAATTTGTAAGGATAACATCTATTCACTAGTGGCTATCCTATTTTCTAGAGAGGATTTAAAGTCATAACTTTTCCCCAATTGGCTGCCCATGTAAAAGCCTCACTTTGGATGGGAACCATCTGTTACAGGCAATGTTTATTGGAAAATGGACCATTGTTCCCACTTCCAAGGCCACATAGAAAGGTTTGACTTAAAACAATCCTTTTTTTACTTATTTCCAAATATTCTTGTTGATATCTTCCCTTTTAATCGCCTTTCCTTGTATCATGGAGGAAAAGGTCTCAACAATGACTAACTCCCAATTCGAAAGTGCCTATTAAAGCATGAAATCCAAGGTGTCGCCCCTCTTTAAGTCTTCCCACAAATCCGTCACCTAAGCCTCTTTGACATAGCCAATGCATACAAATAGGGAAAGTAGTTATACAAGGGATCCTCTACACACAATCTATTTGTCCAAAACTTAACCCTTTTGCCATTACTCACTTGAATGGAGGTTCTATTAAAGAAATGATCTCAACCCTTCCCAATAGCTTTCCAAATACCAACCCCATAACTACCTCTAACTTCACAAGGGTGCCAACTCACACCTTCCTTCCCATACTTCCCCTTCATAATCTACTTTTAAAAAACTTCCCCATAGAAAAACATATCTCATGACCACCAACATATGTAACTGTGATCTCCTTGTATGTATTTCTATATAAGTTGGCTCATCTTATGGAGAACATGATAAAACAATTTGTTTGACAACATTTTTGTGAATTAATTATTGTTAATTGTCAATGCATAGCATGTAGGAAAGCTCAAGGTGATAGTTGAGGTGTTGGGACAAATTAACTTATTCAAGCAAATGAAAGACAACCATGTGATGGGGTTGACATCAAACAAAAAATTAATTCTCTAACTAATATTAATAGTAGTAGAATGAATAAGAGATATGAACTATTGTTAGAAATTATGCATTGTTTGACATGTAGAAGTGGGTTGATATACCAAAAAGTGACAAGTTTTCATGGTGGAAAAATTGTAGGTATGATGTTTGAAAATATTCATAGTTTGATACATAAATTTTTTTCATTACCAATTAGGTTCAATATCATATTATTTGTGTTTTTTTTTTTATTGCAAATCACTAATGAAAGAATAATTTATATGTTACATGTAAATCTATGCATGCATAGGAGTGAATATTAAGGTGGACCCTTTTGATTTAAGGCTAGAAATATTAAATGAGGGTCATACTAATTTAGAATATTTAAGCTTGCTAGTTGTTAGATTTGGTTTGGTATTGACACTGATGTATGTTTTTGTGCTATTATTGTTATTATGGAAATAAAAGTAGAAAAGAATTTAATCTAAAAATTAAAATAAATAAAAAGTTAACAAAACAATTTATCAATCCTACCAAAACAGTAATTAAAAAAAAAATTCTAAATAGGATAACAAACTATAGTTCAACAAATTTCGATAATATAAAATTTACCAAACCACCATTATCTTTCTTTATTATGAATAAAAGTTATAAGTTCATGTTTCATCACTTTTTACATGCTACTATTTTACTCTTTTTTTTTTTTTTTGGACGCGTTTACATGGTTACCAATTAATGAAACGAATGGAAATTATGCTCGTTCTCTTCATTATATTTGTTTATTTTGCTTTGACCATGTTTGGTTCATGGAAAATGCTAAGAAAAGAAAACAAGGAGGAAAAGTAGAAAAAAAAAAAAACTAAGTTGAGAAACATAAATTTTTTCTCATGTTTGATTATGCATGGAAAAGTTTAGGGAAAAAAAAAATCAATGCTTTATTATAGAATTTATTTTACCTTGTTTAGTTCTTAGAGATAAAGTGGAAGGAAAATAAAATCATTATAAAAAATAATCTAGAACATTAATAGTTTACATATATTAAAAGTACAATTACAAGTAAATAAATAAGAGAAATGTAAATAATGGTTTATAGTGGTTTGATACAACTTAATCTTTATCTACTCTCCTCTTGCTTCAATCCCAAGCTCGAGGTTCCATTATACCAAGGATCCTTTAAACCAAGGAATCCTTTAATCTTTACAATACTTGGATTAACTAACTCCAATAGGTCCTTATAATGTTGCTCAAGTGATCCTCACACTTGAAACAATTACCCAAGTGATACCTCATACTTAGCCAATTCATGATTCCTTATGCTTGAATTCCACCCTCAAAATGATATTCTATATTTGATAATCCCTAAGTAATACCTCGTACTTGAAAAAACCATCACAAGATATCGAATTTTCAAAGATAAACCTTCTAGTTATAATATTTAGCTCTAAGAATATACGTTAAAATAGGATTAAAGGTGAAATAAATAAAAAAATCCTATTTAAGAACAAATTGCACTCAAAACTACTTTTAAAGGCTCAAAGGATTTTTCAACAAAGGTTTGGACTATTCTCTCTACAATAAATGAAGTTGTAATCCTTTATATAAGAATTGCATAACTAAACTAGTGATTAGGCATAATTTACATCTATCAATTGACCTAGGCAATCAATTGTTGCACTAGCCATTAGTGGTGGGCAAGTGTAACAACCATTGAGGCTATTCACCTCAACTAGTAAAGATACTGATTGACTAGTTTATTATTGGCTCAATTGATACCTTTTACAAATCTTTTTATGAAAATCCTTCTGAATTGGTTAGTCAACCATATGAAAATATAAGAAATTAATGCACAAGTGACCTTTAACTGGTCAAACTATTTAGATTTGAAAACTTAGGATTAAAAAACAATTTTTAATATCATAAAATATATGTCAAACCATTAGTTTTTATCCTTGAAAAAATCAATATCATTTTTTTTATAAAATAAATGAGTTCTTCAAAAAAGCATTATGAAGATAAGAATATTATTTTGAGTTTAAAAAGGCTTGGTTTTGAAAAATCAATACTAAGACATATTTATCTTTAGATTTAAGAAAACTTTCTAATCAAGAATAGCTAATCAAAGGGTGATTTTCATTTGAAATGATTCTTCACCCAATTTTGAAAAGATTTAAGACAAGTTTAAATTTAATTGGATGAGTTTTGGTACTTTTAAACAAAATGATATGCATTCCTTTGTATGCCCCACATAAAAATAACCTTAAGATATTCTTGATAAACCTTCTCCTTGATTTCCTCCTTAGCTCCATATAGGTTTTTCTTGATTGCTCCAAGGAAATATTCTTAGCTATTAAACTTAATAATATTCAATCGAAACCAATTTTTGTTAATATTAAAATATTAGATAACTAAACCTTGAGCTAACAATATTGGTTGGTAGAAATCAATGCATAAGTAAGACATCTTTAGTGGTATGTAAGTAGGTTAAGGGAGGCTTTCTAATCGTAAATCTTTTTTATAAGTAAAATACTAACGTCTAAATACATGGTAACTCTAGCCAATAAAAACTAGAGATAGTGTTACCATGATTGTGTGGTATTTTGAGTTATCATCTTCTAGCATTTCCTCTAATGTGTTCAATTGTTTTTATGTTAGAAAGATTAATTATTTTTTATAGTTAATGAAACCCTAATTTAAATGAATAAGGATAAAAATTTCTGAACATATTCAAAGAAATAAATCAAATAAAGTAAAATGCCCTTGAGAGTTCCACAATCCAGTGTTGAATCCTTAGAGAAAGACTATTATAAAACTTATGGTTTAGGATCAAAGTCAATATGTAATCTAATTAAATCCTACAACCAATATTGCATTTGAAATTTAGATTTTTATTTTTAAAACACGTATCTCTTAAACTAATTAAATATGATGGTTAATTTTGGTTTCAATTTTGTTCAATCAAAAGCTTATATCCATCTTGTAGATTCAATCCTTAGATTGTTAATTGTATGAACAAAGTATAGTAACTAGCGATCAAGGTCTTTTCAAGAATCACTAATATCTTGATAAGAATCCTCTATACCTTATTTAGAGTGAACTAACACAGAATATTTATTGCTACCAATTCAAACTTGAAAGAATAATCAAACCATTCAATACATTGTTGTTTCTTGCCACTCCTTTGGATTTTTCACTTTCATGTTAGCATATTTGGAACTCATAAAATTAACCAAACATGGTGGAGAATTTCTCCTTACCACCCATGTTTGGTTTTCAATAAAAATAGAATGTTTCTTGCCACTCCTTTGGATTTTTCACTTTCATGTTAGCATATATGGTGTTAGAAATACTGAACAATTGTATTGTATTTCATAGGAGAAAGAATATACATCAATGCCTTTATATAGGAGGCATATGTGTGCGGTACAAGTAACCTAACTGGGCCTAAAGCCCATAACATAATATACCCATATAATATACCCATAATATACATTAACAGCCCCCCTCAAACTCAAGGTGGATGTGAGACCAACTTGAGGTTGTCAATTAAATCACGAGTGCGTCTTGTAGGAAGTGACTTGGTGAAGATATCTGCAAGCTGATCTTTGGAGGAGACGAAGAAAAGCTTAAGAGCGCCATGGACAAGATGATAACGGATAAAATGACAATCAATCTCGATGTGTTTAGTCCGTTCATGAAAGACATCATTGTGAGCAATATGAATGGCACTCTGGTTGTCACAATAAAGGGGAGTAGCAGAGGAGGTGGACACACCCAAATCCTTAAGAAGCCATCTTAGCCAAAGGAGCTCAGATTGTGGTATCAGCAAGGGCACGATATTCTGCTTCAGTACTGGAGCGGGCCACAAAAGTTTGTTTCTTACTTCTCCAAGAATCAAAGAAGAACCAAGAAGGAAGCATAACCTGTAGTGGACCTGCGATCAGTAGGATCTCGCTGCCCATATCAAGCATCAGAGAATGCACGGAGTACAAGAGGAGATTGAAGCTGAGCTTAAAAAGGCCCATTGAAAAATGGGTACCCTTAGGTATCGAAGAATGCGCAGAATAGCAGCATAGTGAGTTGATCGTGGAGCAGACATACTGGCTCACCTGATGAAAACATAGGAGATTGTCTGGACGAGTAACTGTAGATAAACTAAGCGTGCAAACCATCGTCTGTAAAGAGAAGGATTGGACAATGGTTTCCCCCCGGCAGCTGAGTGTCAGATGCGCATAAGTTCGACTGGAATCGTTCAACATTCTTACCTTTCAGTGATGAGTCCGGCTTGGACAGCAGATCAGAAGCATACTTGGCTTGCAGTTAATATAAAGAACCATTTGTGAATGAGTAATTTCAAGACCCAGAATAGCTGAGATGTCCAAGATCTTTCATCTCCAAACTACTTGACTGAGATAAATCCTTGAGTTCTTGAATGCCAGCTAAGGTCATTACCAGTATGATCATATCATCCACATATAGAAGAAGCAAAATAGTGCCTTTATCAGTACCGACGAAGAAATAGCAGAATCATTTACGGACTGGCAGTGTAACCCTAAGCGAAAAAATAGTGGTGCAGCTGAACTTGGCAAAACCAAGGCTCGTGGGGCTTGTTTTAAGGACCATAGAAGTGCACGTCGAAGATGACAAACCTTGTTGATTTCAACAGAGAGGACCAGGAGGAGGTGATGCATATAGACTGCTTTCACTCAGATCCCCATATTAAAGGAAAGGCATTTTTAACATCCAATCGAAAAAGGTCCCCATTGGACGCACTCCAAGCAGACAAACAGCTAAGAGAACACGACAGATGAGATACGAGCAACTGGGAGCAAAAGTCTCTTGCTCATAACCAATTCCCATATTCCTGTTGTAAAAGCCTTTTGGCAACAAGACGAGCCTTGCTAGTGGCTCAACGGATCCATCAGAGCGAGTCTTGATTCTTATAAGATCCAATTACAACCCAACCACAGACTGTCAGGATGGAGAGGAACCAGGTCCCAAGTTATGGTTTTTTTGGTTAATGCATTCTAAGTTCCTCTTTCATAGCAATTTCCATAATAGGGTCAGTAGAGGCCTTTCACGATAGGTTTGAGGCTCCGGAAAGTTAGGAAGGGCAGGTAACAATTGATAGCAAGATAGGTGTGGAGGAATGGAGCTTACGCCGGGTTGAGTGGCTGGTGTGGAATGTCTTGTGGGAGGATCTTAGCAGGAGTAGGAGCAGGAACCCAGTCTCAAAGTGGGGTAGCTCGTCATCAATCTGTTCATCTGCAAACCTGTCTAGGAGAAAGCATAAAAAATATCTGAGAAGAAGTCCAACGCGAGATCAAAAGTATTTGTAGAAGGAAACAAAGGGGGAAAAAAAGGTGGGAAACTGGTTTTTCCATTCTGGGGAAAAGATTTCTAAAACAGAGGAGTTAGTCAAGGAGAACGAAAGTGAGAAGGTTTCAACAAACAAATCGATGTTTCCCAAAAGACAACATACGAGAAAACACAAAGACGTATGAGAGACAGGATCAAACACCTATACCCCTTTTGGAGTTTCACCATAACCAAGGAAACAAAGAGTCTGAGAGCGAGGCTCAAGTTTGTCGATATTGTGCTCATTGAGACTGCCAAAGAAGACAAAACCAAAGCAAGACCAAAACGAGCGAAGGTGATGATAGACAGGGGGTGACCCAAAGAGACGCTCATACGGAGTCTGATTATGGATGACAGCACTTGGAATACGGTTAATTGCATGAACAGCATGAAGAGCCGCTTCACCCCAAAATGGGGCAGGAATTTTGGCAGAAAGAAGCAGAGCACGAACAGTGTCAAGAATATGACGAAGTTTTCTTTCGGCTCGACCATTTTGCTGAGAGGTACCTGGACAAGTTAGATGATGTACAGTGCCATAGGAATGTAACAGAGCTTGAAACGCATGTTGAGTATATTCAAGAGCAGTCACGATGCCCGGATACGTCGCTAGATCTTATACGATCATTAAGGACGCATTTCTCCCCCCGAACAGTCCCGGTTAATATCGACCATTATCAGATCGAAAAGTTTTTGATACGGTTTGGAGAATGGTGTTCTCAATTCATTTTTGGGCAAAATGTATTATATTGATAAAATTTCCGGAACGAGATTTCATTAGAAAATCCAACTATAACGAAATAAATCATCAATAAAAACAACATAGTATCGAGATTCCACAATACTAGCAACAGCGTTGTTGAGAAGGTCCCAAAACATCAGGAATGAACATTAACTCCAAAAAATACTATTAGAAATGGAATTCACTATTAGTTAAAAGGCAGAAGCTGCGCTCATTTTCCTAACTAACAAGAAGTACAATAAAAAAAAGTTTTAGACATAGAACCCACACAGACCCCTAGACACTAAACTGTCTTGATCCCCTGGTAAGAAGATGCAATGCATGACCAAGACGGGAGAATGTCAAAAGTGCAAGAGAACCTAAGGAAGAAACGAGCAGCTGCCAGTAGCAGATAGAAACAGTGCAACAGGTGGACAGATGAAGATGCTCACGGGAAACATACGCCCATACCTTCTCGGAACCCGGTCCCAAGCTCCTGCCCCGTCCTCGGATCTGCACAAATACACCAGAATAGTAAAAAAATAAAGGCGAGTACCTAGTTGCAGGCTAATTGTCCCACAGAGCAACAATTATAGATGAGGTCAGGAACATGGGAAGACTCCAGGTAACAGAAAGCATTATAGAAGATTGAGAGGTTGAAACAACCTAGACTTTTCCCATGGCATGGTGGAAACCATCGAGCTATATGAATATTTAGGAGGTATTGTGGTGCAGGTCAAGTTGTGGAGAGATAGGGAGAGTGTAAGCGCTGTCATGTGATTGCGAGCAGGCAGAAATCAAAAAGGCCAAGTTTGAGAATCTTACCAGGGTTAGAACAGGATAAGGCAGTGGAAAGAGATGCAATTTACCACCATACGAACAGCCTGAGCTATGATCTCCTGTAGTTTAGTGAGAGGAGAGGTTGATAGTAGATGCCAAGAAGACTTGGACCATCTGAGGTGGAAGGCCCATTGGGCAGGTGAGTAGCTCAATATTAGCAACAGCAGCAGTTTAGATTTGTTACGACTGACGCGTAACAAGTCTCCAATGGTGTGGCCAGGACGCTTGAATAGTTGCAGAACTTTTTGTTGGTCTGCTTTTCGACGATTGCTTAGAGCCATAAGATCACCTGATTGCTGGGGTTGCTTCTGATGAGTTTGGAGGTTTGGGAAAAGTAGAGTGGAGTAATAGCCAAAAATATTGAACTTATTCTGGGCTTTGAAGGGTTCCAAGACGAGCTTCTCTTCTAAACCAACTCCATTTACAGGCAGTATCAAGAAGAGGGAGCAAGGTGGACTGCGATTGAGTAGCCTGACGACGAATGCGGCTCAAGTCCTTGTGAAGTGACATCAAGAATTCATAGAGCGAAAATTTCATCTCTAATGGAAAGCGCATATGTTGCTGAGCATCTTGTTGTAGCATTGTCCACAGTGGGGACAGAAAGGTTCAATTTTGGGTCTCCAAAATACAGCGGAAGCTATGATCATAATAGTCATTGATGCGATTGCCCTGGTTCTTGGCCTGAGTTGATGTAATTAACCACCTAACTGATTATTTCAGGGATCCATGGAGTAGTGAGTAATCCTTTTGGGCCAACATATCCCATGCATGATTTTTGCAAACATCAAAGTGCCCATCAGATTGAAATAGAGGAATGGAAGTGTTCCGAATCCATGTGGAGGATCATGTGGTTATGACTATCCATTCAATCATGCCGGATTTAAGAAAAACAACTCCCTTCACTTGCTCCCTTGACAGGAATATCATTACACCAGTACAATAAGGCCAGAGCATGCGACCTTAGGAAAAACTGCGCAGTAGCTTGAAGAGACCAAGATAAGTAATTTTTTATTTCCTCCAATACATAGCATTCTATTGAATGATCTAACCTTGTCCAATGGATATAGCAGTTTATATCACTTGGATCTTTATGGAAACAGTTGCAGTCATGGCTCCGTCACATAATAATATCAAAGATGGCTTAAATTTGATTTATGTGAAGACTAGTAACAAATCTCACAGATGTCATGGTTATGCGGATAAACCTGAGACAGATTTGAAGTTTTTATCTGAATTTGCTACACATCCATGGAAGTCTCAATATCTGAATTAGCATTTCTATGAATGATCAAGCTTGGAATTCACTGTCATCTAAGAATTTTGTTGCACCACTGATTTGGTTTCTGAAGGATGCTCAGATAATTGGATCTCAGTTATTATTGGCATTTATCAGCAAAAGTGTAGTGGTAGATCATACTTAAGAGAAGAAATTCAGAAATCAACAATACTGTTAGAAGGAGTTTCAGTGGAAAGTGACTTTTAAGCCCTCTTTCTCCTTCAAGTTTGTGGACCCGGGTTTCTCTCTTCACAAGGTGGCGGGATATAGATAATCTGGGTTTTGCAATATGGAAAGTTGGGATGTTGATAGTTTAAAGTTGGGATATAGATAATCTGCTTTTATTGCTCATGCATCCAATCAGACCGTTGCTACGTGCAATGAGTAGGTGAAGAATGGTCCATCTTCAGAGTGCTTTAGTAATATCCCTGTAATCCCGAACATGGCACGATCATTCAAAGTTGTTACATGCCATCACGGTCTACCATTTAATTTAAATTTGGGATCACTATGACCACGACAAACATTTTGGATAAAGGAACCAACCTATGGCCAGTTGTTATGGTCCACTGGCTTGGATCGAAATGAGCAAGGAAATTATAATGTTTTTAACTCAAGGAGCGATGAAACATTTCTGATGGGATAAACACAAACCATGCACAAACCAGGAAATTTATTCCCTCTCGTGAGAAACCTAAGTAGGAAATTCAAATTTTCAACTTAGAGCAAGCAAGGAAATTCACCCAATCAACAAGTTTATTATTGGAACACCAAACCCAATTTTTTAGCGTGGAAAAAAAACCTTCTCCAATGTGAGAAGTTAAAAAACCACGGGGGGGGGAACCCTTAGGGCCACTTAAAAAAAGCTTTCCACTAATTATAATCAATGGGTTTTACCACAATTTGAAACTTTTAACATTAAAATCCATTTGAAAAAGAAATTCCACAAACAAGCTATTTTACTTTGTTCCCCATACATTGTTACATGCCATTAGGAGTAACAGTTTGATTCCATTAGCATACATGTTTTTTTTACCAATCAAAACCAAATTCATAGGCCACAGTTTGGGAACCTTTTTGAGCTTTCCAGCTTTAATTCGTAAAATCTACCAAACTTAGTTTTTTTCCATTAGGAGGGGGATTGGGTTTTAAAAAAAAAAAAGTTTAATTCCTT
>JBAPGN010002920.1:0-41903 GCA_037355405.1 Vitis amurensis
TCTAAGTATCATTCAAATCAATCCATCAGTCTTCAAATACCCTAACATCACTTATATCGTTTACCAGTATAAACATTCACATAAATACATGCATCCATAGCCGCCACACATGTCACGGTACATTTATATATAACATACATCTCCACACATTAAAGCTGAATTTTTTGAATGTACTTCATTGTGAACATTAATTTACTTAAGTATAACTGTTGATAAACGCTCATGATCCTATCAATCATCAACACAAGCTCCTAGAAAAATCTACATGAATATGTGAAACTCTTCTCTTTACTCCGGCCCTCCCCATCTCTGTAAAAGGCAAACAAGCCCTCATAGTCATAGTATTATACTCATTAAATCCAATTAAGTTGTACACATAAAGAATGACCATCATATGATATCAGTCCAAACTCAAACCAATTAAAATATTATATTAAACTACTCTAGGTTTAAAAATTCATAAGTACAAAGATACTATAGTACAAATGCGATCTCAGCATTTAAGATCTGTATTTCCTACATAGAAAGACAGTATTAAGTAGCAACTGAAACTTAATCAAATTGTACTACATTCACCAGCACTTTTCGAAAATCACTAGTCATGACATGCTTCCTCCAACCTAGTTCTAAGTATTATCAAATCATTATTTAGACAGCGAATCCATAAATTAGTATACTGACATAAATATATATATATCCATATATGCTTTTGAGAAGTGAAATGAAAGTAAAAAAATTAAGTAATCTGATTTATGCATCACATTACTACCTAAAGAACCGCATCATTTGCACAAACAAAAATATAGCTTCTTCATAAAAACCATTGTCCATTATATAAGCACGTAACATTATTTCAGCCCGAATAAATGAATTACTTGAGATTTATAGGTACATCAACAATATTAATACAAACATTGAACTTGTTAGCAAGAGATAGGATTGAGTACCGCATATCATGAAAAACTACAAATGATAAATACAGTTAAGCAAAGCATGAGCTTGATAGTGTTACTAAGCCTCATACCATAGAATCTGAATGTATAGTCATAACCAGAATTTGAGTTTTTATAATGCATATGAATGATAGCTGCATCTCCCAGGATATGCTGTAGCATTTCTCTATTGTAATTTAAGAAAAACTTAGAAACTGAGATTTAGAAGTTAGAATAATAATTATACCAAAGACGCTATATCCATCATAGAATTTAATCACTATATATGTACATGATATAATGTTTATTAATATATAATTGGAGAGTAAAAAAATAATGCATAGTATCTATCTCTCTATTCTTACTTCCTCAACTTGCTGCACCTATAGCAATCATCTATTCATCATACCGATAAAAATATTCATAAAATAATGACAAGCTTAAAGCATAAAATTCTATAGTAGTGTGTATATAGTATTAATCATTGATAAATCCCTGGATGATTGTACTATGTGTATGAAATGCATCGTATATAATTATCAGTAATGAAATTGACAGTGGCTACTAGTAAACATTTATAAACTAAATAAACTTAATTATAATTATATCTTCCTTACGCATAAGATGTCATGGATAATGAACATTTGACTACTTAGATCTATTGCCAGTGGATTCAATAATACCAAAATTATTATATCTATAAAAGATAGGTTATTTGATAATAATTAATATCAATAAACAACTAATGCTATTAATCCCATTAAAAGAAGAATACACATCCTCAACATTAGCTCAAAACCAACGATCCAGATGATGTCAGGTTAGCGTATGAGATTAAAGTATATATTATATTTTTCACTGAAGAGAAATATCATACAAAAACGTTACATAGTCAATAATTCATCACAATAAATACACAAAAAAGAACAATCATATAACATTTTACTAAAATTCTTAAAAATATACATACACTGAATCATCACAATATTGTTGATAAATTAATATTTCATTGTATATAACTTCAACATAATCTATATATTCCACATTTTTTATAATTAATAAACTCATCCTCATTCATCTCTAACTTACATATATATAACTAAAAGCCATATAATGATATAAATTTCAAACTTAATGATATTACTATAGTAAAATGTTTTTTTTCTGGCTTTTGCTAAACCATTTAGTTTTAGTTATATATAAGTTGTTGTATTTATAATTACTTTTTCATTAGATATACATGATTATATAAATTCTTATAACATAATAGAATAAAAGCATAAAATATGAATCTTATTTTATGAATTAATAAAACACAAATATTATATAATTTGCAATATTTCTAATGATCTTAATAAGAAAAAAAAATACATAAATTAATCAAATCAACAAGCATTTAACAACTAATTATAAATTAAATTAATGCATTTCTAAATAGAATTAAATGTAAAAACAAACCACCAACCTAATAATGAATAAATCAATATTGAGACATAAATAAAAATTAACTCTAATCTTAATAATATATTATTTTGATAAGTGTTGTTTCAGAACTCTTATAATCTTAATCTAACCAGTAGAATTAGAATTATCAACACTAAACCAAAATCACCTCAATTAACTCACGACAGATAATCTCTTATTTAATGTAATGGCTCTTATTAAGCTTCAATTATATATCAACTCTCATATGTCAAAAAATAATACTATAATTCCAAACTTCATATCAATTACTAATAAGATTACAATCATAAATAAATATCAAATTATAAATTTACAGAGTTACTATACTACTTAAAAATCACGAAGAGAAATAGTAACATCATGAAATTATATAGATCACTAACCGAGAGCATAGTAATCTTCTGCAACGGCAGAATCCATATAATATCATTAAATGATAAGTAATCTGAAATGTTATAGAATAATAGTATGGACTAAGATCAAAAAACCCTATCAGTGTCTTCCAATAAGATTATCTAATTACGCCTCAATTTCAATCTTTAACCCTGCTCATTCCAACAATGCGCCTGAAAGTAACAGAACAGATAAATACAAATGAAAGGTGTGAGTAAACAAACAACAAAAGAAGAAACAGACTATAAATTGAGAATCGTAACCATTTCTGTACAACTGGTGCGTTATTGTAGCCTCTATAACATAAAATTAATTATTATTGACGATCCGTAACTTAACTACTGCAAAAAGAAAACCATGAAATATTTACCCGAAATCCTCACTCAAAGAACCTTATAGTTAGTGATCGCAATCTAGAATGCAAAGCCATAAACAAAACAACCACTATACTCCTACATGCCTATCAATCTTAATATTCCATCCTAAATAATATATCATTCAACAGGGAACCCCAATTAGAGGAGACCATATATAGAATTCCATATCCTCATATAGCAAACCTAGCTCCAAACCATTTCGGAAATGCCAATTATATCATATATAAACAAACAGATCACTATAGCATCAATATTAAAGATTGTTCCTATGTATAATTTTAGTATGATTATTACTAATACCATACTAATCCGAGTTAAGCGATTTGAAGATTTCTCCCTCTCAACAATTCTTGAAAATCATATATCCCTTTATCCTTAAGCAGATCCTCTAAATAAATATCCATTACCCCGATACCTTCATACATATTCACTCTCAATTCTCATACTTATAACATCTAATAAAACAACAACCACAACTAGATATAAAATCAAAAATTTCTAAAGTAATAAATTATTTGCAAAAGAAGCAATAAACCTAGATGACACACTATCAAACCAGAATCACATCATGACTGATCAACAAACCAGAACTCGAACTGCCATTACAAGAAATTGAAAAGAAATTGAGAATATCAATACTCCAAAATATACTATCAATGTAGCAAATATTTGATATCAAGACATATTCAATACCCTCTAACACAAAACAATAAATTAGATATTAAATACCAACAACAAATAATCAAATACAACATGTAATTGAATGGCACTGAATTTATTGTCCGATTTTTTCCTATCTATATTACAATGATATTATAAATAACAATGAGACAAGACTTCACAACTCTAATCAGGAAGAATCTAGAATTTGTAACATGAGTGAAACCACAACTTGCCTGCTGATGCATACCCACTAAAGTTCATACTCTATGAATGAATTACATCAACAATTCCTCTCGATACAATCTACAATCAAAATTCCAAAACCCCATGGATCATCAGCAGGCAAATCTAATAAAAATAAACCAGAATAATTAAATTCAGAATTTCGAGTGATTAATCACCCAATTCTTACCAGATATCTATACCAGTCCTTCTTATAATTATAATTATTTATAGTTGTCTACCTTACACTACTTTTCAATGTATATCAAATCCAGTCCTATTCAGAAAACTATAAAAGAATTGATATGTAAGAGAAAAAAACAAATATAATGCTTGATAACATAACACCAGAACATATCTAAGAATATGAATATTCAATCATAGTTCAGAATAGAAACTACAACTCTAATTATCGATATATTCCAATAACCCGAAATATAAAATTAATGAAACATGTAACATTATAGATATCTTGATTTAAATCTATTCAATTAGCTCCCTATTAATCCTATCTATAAATATGAACCTCTAATAAGGTACACACAACCATAGCAAAAAAATATAGAATTAATAACCTTTATTTACCTCTTTAGTTTCTTTTCCCGTAAGAAGCAATTATATCCCGAAAAGAGAAACTTAGAGTTTTATGACAAACTTTTTTGAATCTACCAAGTATATTTAATACACAAAAGATATTTGCCAACATCAAATAAAAATTCAAATAACTAGTTACTACTAACTTTGGCCCCAGCCAACCTACCTACATGAGTAAATTAGCCAAATACCCTTAACTAAATCAATTTAGAATTTACTTGTTCCACCTTCTTTATTTCATAAATAAAACCTTGGAGGCTTCATCCCCATCACACATATTTCCTTGTTCAAAACTTCAAAAACCTAATTATTCTTTTAGGGGCAAAAAAAATATATATGTGCAATATTACATCAAATTGCCCCAAATAAACCAATATGTTGGCCTGTTGGTATTCAGCATGGTTGCAAATGCCTACATATTTGTGATCATGTCACATAGAACACTTCAAAACATAAGCAAGCAAGTACCATTTAATCAATTCCTCATACTCAAAATGATATGTATCCTTTATTTCTAAGCATAAAATAGATATATAAGAGACTCCTCATCCGAATATTTGTGAAAGCTTTCTGAGATATCAAAACCAATACCACACCACACAATACCTACATTATGAGGATAGACAAAATCAGAGACAGCAGAATTCCTTGACTTGTAAATTTTTACCCTTATGCTCCGGATCCTAGTAAGAAGCCAGGTTCTGTTTAAGGAAAACCCATTAAATAAAGGACGGTAATAAGCTCAATGCTTGTAGGCCACACCTTAACATTGAGCTCAAGTATAACATCAACTTGTATATTCTCTAAAAATGTTAGGAGCTTTGGCAAACTCTCACTTTGATGATGCAATGCAAGTATAGCATTTTTCTGCTTTGAAGGTATGAGCTTTCAAGCTAAGAGTTTCAACATGCATAACTTTTTTAATTTCAGGTACTCCATAAAAGTTCTATTGATTGGAAATTTCTTGATATGGATAAGGCTAGGCTTTGATTGTTAAGTAAATAAAGATGCTTCCATTGGGAGCAGACAATGAGAAAGAAAGCAGCATGTCTTATATAGGGTCTAGATGAATTGTGGCAACTTTAGAACATACAATAAAGGAACATTTGGGAGAAAAATGAAAATAAAAAACCATTGCAGTGTTCATTTTGTCCCTTTCTCTTTTACAAATGTTAATTTTATAAAAATATATATGAAGTTTTCTTTTTTTTTTTTGATAAGTGCGCGCAAATATATTAAAAAAGGCAAAAAGCCACAAGGCATACAGGACGTATACACAGTAGCCAAACCAGCAACCAACACTCACCACCCCTTAAGGAGCGGCGAGCCATTCCAAAAAACCTATAAGCGAAGAGGACTCCTCTCCCATATACACCCTAGCCCAACTCCACAAGTTACAAACAAAAGAATTCTTTAGCTTCTGAATAGCTAGAGAGCCCCCCCTAAAAGCTAATCTATTTCTCTCCTTCCAAACCGTCCAAAAAATACACAACGGAATGGAAGTCCAAATCCTTTTCCTCTTTCTCCCCACAAAAGGGCCCCTCCAACTGACTAACATATCTTTGACTCTCTCTGGGAACACCCAATTAGCCCCAAACAAGGCCAAGACAATCTCCCAGAGAGCCCTTACAACTATACAGTGTAAAAGTATATGATTTACATTTTCCTCTTCACAACCACATAAAAAACACCTGTTAGGAAACTGCCATCCCCTTCTTTGAAGCTTGTCCAAAGTGAGAACTTTCTCCCAAGACGCCTCCCAAGCAAAAAAGGCAACTTTGGTTGGAACCTTATCCACCCAAATGCCCTTTTTCGGGAAGCTAATGACATTAGAACCTGCCAAAAGCTTGTAGGCATCTCTAATCCGAAAGAGGCCGTGACTCTCTCCTTTCCAAATCACTGCATCCTCTTCAAGAGAAGTCCTCAATTCCCTCAACAACTGCAGCAACTCTCCAAAAGCGTCCAACTCCCAATCATTAAGGTTTCTAGATAGTCTTATATTCCAACCTCCTTGGCCGAGGCTAGAATCCCACATCTCATTTACCGAGGCGTTCCTTTGGACTGCCAATTCAAACAACTGGGGAAAGGTTTGAGCCAGCTCCTCATTACCACACCAATGGTCAGTCCAGAAACACACCTTAGTCCCCTTTCCCACTTTGAATTCAATATTATCCCAACACCAAGACGACTCCTTCAAGATATCCCTCCAAACCCCCACCCCAAACGTTCCGCGGGCCTCCTTAGTTCTCCAACCAAAACCCAACCGACCATACTTCACCTCAACCACCTTTCTCCAGAAAAAATCTTCCTCAATGGCGAACCGCCAAATCCATTTCCCCAACAGAGCCTTATTCAAAAGATCAATTTTCCGAATACCTAGGCCCCCATTCTCCTTTTGAGAACACACCACCGCCCAGTTGATAAGATGAATCTTTCTTTCCAAACTTCCCCCTCCCCAAAGAAAATCCCTTTGAAGCTTTTCAAGCCTTTTAACAATCAGCTTCGGCATGCGAAAAAGAGACAATTGGTAGATCGGCATGCTGGCCAAAGTGCTTTTGATGAGGGTAATCCTCCCACCCTTTGACAAATATTGTCTTTTCCACAGAGCAAGTCTTCTTCTCATTCTTGCTTCAACCCCATCCCACATAGCCATGGCCTTGTGCTTGGCTCCCAAAGGCAGCCCCAAATAAACCGAAGGGAGGGTCCCCACTTTACACCCTATCTCCACCGCCAACATCTCAATGTCTTCCACCTCTCCAACCGGGATTACTTCACTTTTAGCAAGATTTATTCTAAGACCAGAGGCTGCCTCAAACCATACCAAAATCCAGCTTAGGTAAGTAATGTGATCTTGCCTTGCTTCACAAAAAATAATCGTATCATCAGCAAACAGTAAATGGGACACATTTATCTCCATTCCCCCCCTCCCTTGGATTCGACAACCTGAAGTGAAGCCCCCATTAACAGCCCTTCTCAACATAGTGCTTAGAACTTCCATGCCCAACACAAAAAGGTAGGGGGAAAGTGGATCACCTTGGCGTAACCCCCTAGAGTTGGAGAAGTAACCAGCCGGCACCCCATTAACCAGAATAGAGAAGCTTGCCGTTGAAATACACCACCAAATCCATTTCAACCACCGGTCCCCAAAGCCCATCTTCCGCATGACCTTCATGAGAAAGTTCCAATCAATACTATCATAGGCCTTTTCAATATCCAGTTTACATATCACCCCTTTCTCCTTGCGTTTAAGCCAATAGTCAATTACCTCATTGGCTATGAGTGAAGCATCTAAAATCTGTCTTCCCTTCACAAAGGCATTTTGGTTCGGCGAAACCACCTTGTCTAGCACCTTCTTAATTCTGTTGGACAGCACTTTGGCCAAGAGCTTATACACACCCCCAAGCAAGCTGATTGGTCTGAAATCCCCCAAATCCTCAGCTCCCCCTTTCTTAGGAATGAGGACAAGAAAGGTAGAGTTAAGGCTCTTGGGAAACGACTTGTCTTCATAAAACTCCTTGAATACGTCCACAATTTCCTCTTTCACGAACTCCCAACAGAACTGCCAAAAGGCCACTGTGAACCCATCCGGGCCTGGGGCCTTATCACCATTCATCCCCATCAGAGCCAAATGAATCTCTGCCTCAGTAAATGGCTGCTCCAATCCTTCAGCTTCAGCATGGTTTAAGCTTTTGAGCTGCAGCCCTTCTATATCAGATTTCCAAGATTGATCATCTGACAACAAACATTGAAAGGCATTCACAACCCCCTCTCTCACCTCCCTCTCCTCCTCCAACCACCTCCCATTGATTTTAATCTTATCCATGGAGTTATTTCTTCTATGAGCATTAGCCATCCGGTGAAAGAAGCCCGTATTCTTATCACCTTCCCTCAGCCACAACTCCCTAGAAGATTGTCTCCAATGCATTTCTTCCAGAAGAACCCAATTTTTGAAGGCCTCCTTAGCCTCAGTTTTCAACTCTGACTCCCTTTCAGTTAGGCTCCTATCACTCTCCACCCTATCCCAAAATTCTACTTGTTGCAAGGCTAGATTTTTGTTGACTTCCACCCTACCAAACACTTCCCTGTTCCAAGACTTAATTTTATCCTTCAGAAACTTCAATTTGGAAGCCACTTTGAAGCTAGCCCTCCCCCTCCCCCCCGCCTCCTGCCACCACCCCCGAAGGAGATCCTTAAACCCCTCAACTTTGAGCCACATGTTTTCAAACCTAAAAGGGGAGGGGCCCTTTCTTGCCCCCCCGCCTTTCAGTAAAATGGGAAAATGGTCAGAAACGGGTCTGGGCAGCCTGCACTGAAGGACCCCACTGAAACAGTCCAGCCAATCTTGGGTAATTAGAAACCGGTCCAGTCTAGCCCAAGCTTGGTTATTCCTTCCCCCACTCCAGGAAGCCACCCCCCCATGCAAAGGAATATCCAAAAGCTCTAACTCATCCGTCACTTGGGCAAATCTTCTCATAGCGCCAGTCAGCCTCCCCTGATTACTCCTTTCCCCAAGGTTTAGAGTGACGTTAAAATCACCCCCAACACACCAAGGGTCATCCCAAATTCCCCTAATCGCCCCAAGCTCCCCCCAGAAGGTGTCCCTGTCATCTTTGGAAAACGGCCCATACACACCCGTAAATATCCAGGTCTTCCCATCCTCAACATTCCTAATTCTGCAAGAAATAGTGAATTGGCCCATTTCCATCTCAAGGATTTCTAGTGTTCTTTTGTCCCAGCAAATTAGAATCCCTCCTGCTGCTCCCTGAGCATCCAAGGCACCCCAATCCAGGAACCTCCCTAACCCCAGACTCCTAACCATACCCTCATTCATGGATTGAACTTTCGTTTCCTGGATACAAAACAAGTCTACTTTTTGCTTTCTAATCAGTGCTTTAATCACTTTCCTCTTGGAACTATCATTAACCCCGCGTACATTCCAGCTTAAAAGCCTTATTTTCATTGGACTTCCATAATTTGACACCCTCGTCCTTGCACAGTACCCTTTCTCTTCTTCCCCCCCTCATAGTTGACTGAGCATTCAAGTCTTCTCAACTCCCTTTCAAATTTCGATTTCTCCAACATAGCTTTGCTGTGACTTCTTTCTCTTCTCTTCCTAATTTTAACCATGAACTCCAGAATGTCTTTCTCTAAGCCCTCTGTCGGAAATCCCAGGAATTGACTAAACCTAGCCAAATCACTTTCTTCCCATCCTACATCCACCCATGCACCCTCTTCTTGAGAAATAGGCCGAGCTAGGCACAGAGCCTTTCTATCATCCTCCATGCTATCGTTACTAATCTCTACCAAGTCCCAACACTTCCCCACAAACTGCTGTGAATGACCAATTTCCTTGCAAAGACAATCCCCCTTGGTTGACTCCACTAGATTTCCAGAACGGTCGAAAGACTCCTTCCTTGGAGTCCGACCAAAAGAAGAAAAGAAAGGGGGAGAAGGGTCCAAAATCTCCATTCCAGAGGAAGACGGAACATACCTTGCGCCTTCCTCCAGCAGAGCACTATCGGTTCTGGAGATCCCCCCCCACTGTGTCTCATCTCCACGTCTTAGCCCCCACTGATCATCCTCCCCCCAGCATTTAGAGATGCCCACGTCTGGACTCCTCAGTGGGCCTCGAATGCGCTCCATAGCAGAGGAGCCCATCTCCATCTGGGCCTTAGAAGAAGTAGGAGAAGATGAGCTTCGAGATGCAAGCCCATACCCTTTTAGTAGACCCACAGTCCCAGCCTTTTCTTTTTCCTTGGGCTTCCCATTGCCATTCCCAAAACACACCAGCCCAAACGGACTTGGCCCATTGGGGATGTGAGCTTTAGGCCCTCTATGAGATGAAGCTTGGCCCAACAAACCCAGCCCACCCGATGCATTGGACCCGACTGGAGGCCCGTCTTCGCTCCGAATTGGATCCGAATTCTGACCCGACCCGCTGGCCTGGCTCTGCGTCCCATCCTCAGTCATCATGCAGTCCTCGAGCCTTGAGCCCTCCATCGCCCCCGCCATGCGCCCCCCCGCGCGTGCATTCGCGTCACCCCCTTCCTTCGCAACTGTCACGACGGTCTTCCCTCTCCTTCCAGTCGCCGGAACTTTGAGGACTGGCCTGATTTCCCACCATAATGTAACCGCGTAACAAAACCCATCACTCCAAACCTCCACTAAGCTGGGAAGAGACCCACCGTTCCGCTTCACCAAGAGACGTGCCCACTGTAAATCCTCCATTTTTTCCGTTTGATGGTCGATCGCAAGGAAACCCCCACACGCGTCCCCAATCTTCCTCAAAATATCCCGTTCCCACAGGGAGACAGGCAGCCCTACTACCCACACCCACGCTTCATTGCTCCTTTCCCCTTCCTTCAAACATCCCGTCTCCGGATTCCATTTTTCTAAACAAAGATCTACCCCCCCAAGCATAATGTTTCCCATCTTAGATGCTTGCTCCGCCTCTGCCGGGATCTCAAATTCCAATAGCACCTTTCCCCTCTCCATTTTAGCCAGCCCTAAATTCCCTTTTAGCCTCCATATTTTCGCTAGCTGGGCTCCCCACCCTCTGAGATCCTCACCCTTCGCTGCATTGTGATTCCAAGTCCCAACAATACAATGGCTAAGTTTGGACAAATTTCTTCCCACCTCTTCCGTGGAAACATCTACCCTAGCTACTGCTCTCTCCTTTTCCTTCGCCATTTTAGTCGCCTCCAAAAAAGACTTCACCATGTTCGGCCTCTTCTGAGACACATCTGTCTTCTGGTTATTAGGGCAACTTTCTGCGCAACCCAGACTCCTCAGTGTGTCCGCCATTGATGCCCATCCGCCCCTTTCTCCTCTTCCTCTAGGAATAAAGACTCTAAACCACTTCCCCTCCAAATCCGCAACCCCCAAACGAAGAAAGCAGCCCCCTCTGTTGTAATCGCGCGACAGAGAGTACATCCGCCCGTTTTCTTTCCACTCTCTTGCCCATCTGCCCATTCTTCGGTCCTCAATACTCAGATTCAAGCATTCTAGGACTATCCCGAGACTCACCGGACCTAGTCTGACCCACGACGAGATCCCGCCTTTCCTTTCCACAATCATGGCATGCAGTCTACCCCTCCTTTCCTCCACCTCGACCTCGAATCTTTTCGATTCCACGCCGAATCCCCCCCTCTTGACATTCTTCCCATGCCTCGCCTGGCTCGCGTCTTCTGCGATTTCCGTCGAGCCCTCATCGCCACCGCTCTCTCCCTCACTCGCGTGGTTGCATATAATCAAAACCATTCAGATGAATAATGTAATTCTCTGACAAGAACAGTGGAATAACATCAAAGACCAAAGAATTCACCAGAAAATGAAGCAGAACAATCTCCCATTTCAGGTATTCAATTATCTAAATTATTAGGTCAAGAAAATTACTTGAACTAAAGGACAAAACCAGAGGTGCAAGTTGGCCCATTATACCATGATAACTGAACCAACCTATCCCATTCAGATTTGTTTGATTTGTTTCTCTGAGTGGTCTGGTCCAACATAAAGGGCGATCCAAACATGTTTGGTTTGGTTCAGTATCATCTGTTTGGGTGAACAAAGCAACCCAATAATAGATCCCAAATACCTAAATATTAAAACCATATCTAGTACCCACCTTTGAGTAATGCATAAGATAAAACTTGCTACTGTCATGTTCTGAAGGAAGGCCAGAAAACAATTGTGGTCTATAAACATAAAACCAAACTTATATGTGACCAGGCCTTTTATGTCCTACACTTGTATACATATATATCAAACTGCATTTCGTTCTTGGCTTTCTTCTTCCTACAACCATAAATCCAAGTGTAGTGGCTTTCCCTAGACCAAGAAAGCTACAAGTTTATGCTCAGGTAATCAAAGAGATTTCAACCAAAAATGCATGAACACCGAAATGACACTTAGAAAAGAACTATTTTAGCACAACCCAAGGACATTCATAAGAAGACACATGAAGAAAACCAACACAGGCAAATGCTTATAGTGAAAAGCTGAATAAAGAAAGATTGTCTTCCTTTTACGGTTTACCAGCCAAGAAAAAATTGACACTCTACAATCTTCAAAAAAAAAACAAAAAACAAAACAAAAAAAATTCTACTCCTAAGAAAAATAAAATAAAATAAAAATCAAATTTTCTGTCAAAAATGTTCAGTTCTACAATCTTCATATTGTCATGACTTATATTCTATGTGACATCAAAGGATAAAAGGAAGAAATTTAATAACAATGATAACAGCAGAAAATTTGGAAAAGGCCGATTCTCCCTTGATTGCTTGGACAGTACTTGAGGAAGTGGTTCATTTCCATGGTCCTAAACAATAACACCCTAGATCCAGTGCCATATTTGTGATTTATTCTCAGACAAACTTGTGAAAAGGCAACTACAAACTGTTTACCAACACTAACCATCACACATTAACATCCCAGATTAAAACCACAACAAATAATGAAATTTCATATGAAGCTCAAGTGGAGAAGCCTTCTTATTAGGATTTGTTACCATCCCAAACACTGTGAAGTAGTAGTTACATATTGCTAATAAAGTAAAGTCATGGAAAAGTTTTCTTTCAACATATTTCCAAATTCACCCAAAATCATGACAGGGTAGGGATTGAGCAGATGCATCCAAATGCAGAGCGAAAGGGATGCAATAAATTAGGGGTAGCCACACATTTAACATCCAATATTAGCTCCTATAGTTACAGTGTTAGGATGAAAAGCCACCAAATTAAATCTCATGATGCTCATTAAATCAAAATAAAGCAGAACATGTAACACAGAAATGAAGCTAGAACTTAGGAATAATGCACACAAGTTACTAAAGCTTAACTTCAAAAATCAGATTTTTTAAATTTTCTCTAAAATTTTGCAGACAATTCTAAGTAGGGTTTTGGGTCAAATAACCTAAACCTTGTCAGAATAGATTGCACGAGTTTGGCATCCAATTAATGAATAAAAGTAGCCATTATAGAATAATGTGCCTTCATAAATCCCTTATTTTCAAAGGTCTTAGTCATAAATTTTAAATAACAACATTGTCTAACTCAACTTACGTCCTACAATCCCAATTTAAATTTTTTTCTTGTGAGGAAGCACATATAAATTTATCAAAAATAAGAAAAGAAAACCAATATGAGAACTTATCAGATAAGTTCGTAAAGCTCACAAGTAAAGAATCTCCCCAGCCTTGACTGTACACTCCAACGGCTTGGGGCCATTAAAATATAACGGAAATTGGGAGATTTCTGCATCTTTAGTCTCTGGGGAAGGGTAGGGATTCACACTGCACCAAGGCACGTTTCTAGCGGGGTTGTCAAGTTCCAGTTTCAATTGTCCAGAATCCTGCAAAACTCACATTAAAAGAAGAATAAAAAGAATAGAGAGAAGGGAGGAAGAGAGTAAATAGAATAGCAAAAAGACCTGGGAGAAGGAGTAGTGTGCAGCAGGGTATTGACGAATGTACATGCGATGGACATCGGTGGGAGGAAGGAGGAGGAAATGTTTTTGGCCACAAACAACGGCATAGAGATTCTCGTAATGATCCTTGTGGAAGGAGGTCTCAGATAGATGGTTACCAATCCAGAGGTTGACCGCTTCAGGGAGGCAACCCAGGGCTTGTGAGGCCCATGGTATGTGCGGCTCACAGTCCGCAGCTAGCGCAGAGTACTCGCTCCGGAAGCAATCGTTCTGCTGCTGCGCGTACGCAACGGTCCCTGAAGAATTGGCATTCCCGCAAGAGAGGATGAGGCGCAAAGCTTCAGGGAAGAGCAGACGGTGGACATAAGGGGAGGCGAAGCATAGGGAGGAAGAGGATGTGGAAGGAGCCGGAACAAGGGCGTCGGCTCGCCCATTTGGGGTGAGGTGAAGGGAGACGACGTCGTTTGATAGGGCTCGTGAGAGGTAGTCATCGTGGGACCAAGAGGAGAGTGCGGGCCAGTGGAGAGTGGCGTTGGAGATGAGACAGGGCTTGTTGGGCGACACGAATTCCCTCAGGAAGCGGAGTGGAGTCGGAGGCGATTCCAGCCGCTCCACCCTCCCCGACTTCCCCAGGCTCAGTTCTCTGACCTCTTCCCACAGCGTTTCTACTTCTTTCATACTGACATTTGCCTCAAAATTTTCCACTCTGTCGTTCAATCCTTTGTCTTTGGAAGGAGAAACGATCTAAAGAAACAACTGTTTAAACCCAAAATTTCCTTCCTCGCTTCATTTGTCTTTTATAATTTTTTTTTAAAATTTTTATTTATCCATTTATTTTACTTTTTATAATTCTTATAAATCTAGTTACAATAGAAGACTACAATATTGTTATAAATATTAGAATAATATACCATCATCAAATTGTTAGGATTGTCTCAATATAAATTTAATCAAAGGAACGTAGTAAGACTAAATGAACAAAGGAAAATGAGCAACATCGTATGCATATGTCTCTTTCTACATGTCCTCCCCCTTACTTTGACCCCACAAATTTATCCTACCCTAATGTTGATTCCAAGCCAATTGGAGTCAGATCCGCCCAACTTATCAAGGTTTAGACAGTCTCTCTTCTTTCGTTGTGCCTCTCAGAATACTTGCCCGACAGTAGTGTGACTGGATGAGTTCCTTTCTTGTACAAAAGGATGTTTGAACAGGTGGTTCGGGCATGCCTCTTTGAAGCTTAAGTCAGGCAAAGATAGCTCAAGTTACTTAGTAAGAGAGAGTTTGATTAGGCGTTTGTGTGTACCTTGTTTGTGCCTTTTGGAGGGGTTTTTATAGTGCTGAAAATAGTGTTACTGAAGTGCTGACTAAGCACTTTGACTTTCTCTTGTAATAATAATTGTCTTACAGGCGACCAGACAATCATCACAGTTTTGGGTGGCTGTCAAGTGCCATCAGTTGACGCACCATGATATGTGCATGTGCAGCCGCCTGTCCCCTCAACCTATTGATGGCCTAGGGTTATGTGTAGCAATTAATTG
The DNA here is from genome assembly GCA_037355405.1 of Vitis amurensis. Classification (NCBI taxonomy): domain Eukaryota; kingdom Viridiplantae; phylum Streptophyta; class Magnoliopsida; order Vitales; family Vitaceae; genus Vitis; species Vitis amurensis. The sequence goes on from JBAPGN010002920.1 coordinate 15,610, forward strand.
ACATGGACTTACGGGCTAAAAGAGATCTCATCATCCATTCCCATGTTAGATGTGAATGATTACGCATGTCAGTGGGTCTTGGAGCCTTGATCAAACAGTTTTGTCTGTTTGGGGAGTTCGGCCTCCCTATGCCGTCTTGCCCTGTAGGAAAAGGACTTCTTTATGCTTAAGATCAAATAGAATTGGTCGTGGTTCGAATGGAATGATCCAGATGGAAGCATGCCCGGCCAAGGTGCCCTCAAACTGGAAAGGGACACGTGGAGGGGGACCCCCCACCACCTAGTACAATGTACTTCGATTCATTTCCAATTCAATGTATAATTCCATTCATTCTTGGCTTATGCAAGCTCACTCCTTGCTTAGCATGGATCCACTTACCCTTAGCTTAGGGTAGGCTCGTTTAATTTTGGTCCAATACAATTTAGGCCTTTTTACTCTTAACCCAAGAACTTTTATTTATTCATTTATTTTTATTTTTATTTGTTTTTGTCTTTATTTACTTTCATTCTTATTTTTTATTTTACTTTTACTTTTTTTCTTTTATCTTCATTAAAAAAAAAAGACTCACATGTGGAAAAGGCGAGGAGCTAAGTTGGAGTATGAAAGGGAAAAGAAAAAGTGACTATGAAGATTGAGTCCTAGATTGATAAAGATTAAATGAATGTCATATGAGATTTTGAAAATAAATTAGAGTTTGAAAGGCAAGTCAAAAAGGAAAAAGAAAGGAAGATAACATAAGACTTTTAAAGCATTTGGAGTTTGAAGGGGAGAGAAAACCTTGAAAAGGGTAAGGATATAAAGATAGAAAGGAATTAAATGGTTGATTGGAAGAGGAAAAAGAAACAATATTTAAAATGATAAATTTAGGGTTTAGAGTTTTGGGTTTTGGATTTGGGGTTTAGGGCTTTTGGGCTTCAGATTTCAAGTTTCGAGTTTTGAAAAGACCTAAAGTTATTGAGCTTCAAAGTATTGTGAAAGGAATTAACTATAAACTTACCACTCTTTATCATTGTTCAAAGCATTGTATCTTTTACATCCCTACACACTTCAATTGAGAGAGATCTACATATACATTTAGAAAAAGTTCCTATTTTTTCTGATAAAAGCAGCATAATAAACTTTTGTGTAAAAAGAATATTAATTTGCTACTCAGTCGAGTAAGACTATACTACACTAAAGGACCGATAATAATAAATTTGGTTCTTTCTAATAACAGCATAGTGTGAGTTTGATTGTAAAGAAATTTTGAAAAGAAACAATCATATTCCACTAAATCCTCATAATGAATTTTCATGTAAAAAATACTCAATTTAAAACCATATCACAACTAGGGTATAATATACAGAGCACTTTTAATGGTCATTTTTTATGCAGTCTAATAATAAATTGAGTTCTTTCTAACAATTAGTTAGTGTGATTTTGATTGTAAAGAAAATTAAAAAGAGAAGAAATTATATCTCTTTAGATAATCATAATGAATTTTTGTGTAAAAAAAAAAGAAAAAAAAGAAAAAACTAACCTTGCAACCATATTATAGCTAGTTATATTCCCTAAAATCATCATAATGAATTTTAATGTGGAAAAAAGAAAATGGACTTGCTACTAGATTAGAGTTATGATATACTACACTAAAGCTATGTTTGGTTCTCGAAAATTTTGAGAGAAAATGTCAGAGAAAGAAAATAAAGAGGAAAATTGGAAAGAAATAAAAAATGAAAAAAACAAAAAATAGATTTAAAATCAATAAATTATTTGTATATGTTTCTTCGATCTCATTTCACTTAATTTCCTCTATTATATAAAAATTAAATAATTTAAAAATGTATAAAATTCTAACCAATTTTAATCATATTTAATTTTCTTTTAAAAAATTTATGGTGAAACCAAACATGGGAATACTATTTTTCTTAACGTTTTTTTTCTTTCCTCGGTACTTTCCAGAAACTAAACATAGTCTAAAGGGTAGGATTGGTAATAGTGAATTTTGATATAATCTAACTAAAAATTTGGCTCTTTCAATGGAGTAAACACAATTTCGATTGCAAAGAAATTTTGAAAAGTAGTTACATTCCCAAAAATCATCATAATGAATTTTTATGAAAAAAAAAATTTAATTTGCTACCAAATAAGAACTACACTATACTGTATTGAAGATTGATAAGAGTCAATTTTGAGATCACTTAACAATAAATTTGGTTCTTTCAAATGATAAAGTAGTGTGATTTTCATAGTAAAGAAATTTTAAAAAATAGTTATATTCTCCAATATCATGATGATAAATTTTTGTGTTAAAAAGAAAATTCAATTTGCTACCAAAGAGAGCTTGACTATACCACACTAAAGGATTGTTGATGGTCAATTTTGATAGAGCCTAACAATAAATTTGATTGGGTAACACTATTTTAATAGCAAAGAAATCATAGGAGTAATTACATTCCCTAAAATCATCATAATGATTTTTTTGTGTAGTAAAAGAATAACTATTTGCTACTAGACTAGAGCTAAATTATAGTACGTTTAAGGATTGTTAGTGGTCAATTTTGATCTAGCTTAACAATAAATTTTATTCTTTCAAAAAATGATCTATAACCAATTTAATTGCAAAACACTAATTACATTTTCCAAAATCATCATAATGAATCCTTGTGTAACAAAACTTGAGTTTGAGCTAAGACTATGTGTAGACCCTCAGGGAGAGAGGAATTATTTTTTTTGTTTTTTTTTTCTTACCACCTCGAGAATGAGTTGTTCTGGGCGGTCGTGGGACTGATGGGTGAGTTTTTGGGTGGCCGGATGGGACAAAAAGAAAGGAAGTAGAGAGCTGCTCTGGAGTTTAAAAGGGGACGTTCATCGGAAAGGCAAGTTTTCTTGGGAGCAGAAAGGGGCAGGTATTCAGAGGGGTTTTTGAAAAAGCAGAGAACAGTTATGAGAGGGGACCTTTGGGGGATGGCAACGGAACATACATGGGAGCTGGTCAGAGAGTGAGGGTAGTGGAACCTTGTGTAGGAAAAGTTTTACAGAAGAAAAAAGAGAGAGAGAGAGAGAGAGAGAGAGCAGAGAATGAGGGATAGAAGGAGTAGCCGTGAGAGAAATTACAAAGAGGAGGAGAGAGAGAGAAAGTGAGAAGAAGAAGAAGAAAAAAAAATTGAAACCCTAATTTTCAGGATTTATTAACAGTCATGAGGCTCTCAAATGTTTGAAAAGGCCCCCGAAATTATCAAGGTTTGTTTGTTTTTTTTTTTTCAAGTAAGAACACCCTAAATTTTGAAGCCTTGTTTGAAATCTGACTTGGGTTTTGTATCCCTATTCTTCACCTCAAAACCCACTTGTAATTCCAACTTCTCTTTCGCTTCCTAGTAGCCAAACTAGGTTCCTTTAATTTTTTTTGTTCCCCTATGTTCTGTCTGGTTGCTGAGAAAATTGAGGAAAACTTTAGAAAGGAAATAGGGTTTTGCGTTTGATTGTTTGAAATTTTGAATCTTGACGAATATCAATCATTTTGGACCCGAAAAAGCTAGAATCCTCCACTCAACTAAGCTTATTATGGCTATGTGTGTGTGAGATTTGATCATCTGTTTGCATTTGATGTTTAGTTGTTGATGTCATTCGATCAATATGATTCTATTGCTGTTGGAAAGTATTAAATTCATACTTCAAGGAAACAAATTTGGAAGCTGCAAATTTTGTGGGGGAAATGGTTTAGGAGCAGAAGGATTCATTTGGAGTTTGAACCAAGTGAACAAAAAAAAAAAAAAACGTATTCTCGAATTTAGTCAGGAACTGATCCCTGTTCTCTTTGTATAAACCTTTTTGTAAATTATTATTATTATTATTATTATTATTATTATTATTTTATCATTGTTTATGTGCAAGATTTGATACTATCTTAGTAATTATCTTTATTTGGGCACTTTTAAAATATGCATTTTTATCTGTAATTGAGAGTTGAGACCTGCTCAAACTTGGATGCTGGGCATGATTATTTGCAATATGTAGACGATAGTCCCAAGCAAATTTTGAATGAATATGTTTAATTTTAAAAAATTTAATTTTCCAAAATTCCAATTTTTAAAACTTTAATCTTCAAATAATTTTCCAAAATTTCAATTTCCAAATTTAATTTTCAAAATTTTCATTCCCAAGTAATTCTTCAAAATTTCAATTTTTAAATTTAATTTTTAAAACTCCAAACCCTCAAATAATTTTCAAAATTCCAATTTCTTTCAAATTTAATTTTCAAAATTCTAATTTCTTTCAAATTTAATTTCCAAAACTCCAATTCTTAAATTTAATTTCCAAAACTCCAATTCTTAAAACTATTTTTCAAATCTCAAATTCTCAATTAATTTTCAAAACTCCAATTTCTTTCAAATTTAATTTCCAAAACTCCAATTCCTAAATTTAATTTTCAAAACTCCAATTCGCAAATAGTCTTCAAAATTCTGATTTCCAAATTAAACCTTTTCCAACTTATCTTTTCTTTAAAATAGAATTTCCTAACAATGTACATTCCAATTTAAATAAGTTCTCCAATTTTCAAAAATGCATGAAAATTGGTTTCTAATTAAGAATACTAAAATATCTTGAGGCCACATATGCAATTAATCAAGAGCATATAATAACAACAAGGGAATAAATAAATAGAAAATTTTCCCATGGCCTTTAGGGATCCTATTGCATATTTGGTAATTAAAATTTGCATAAAATCCAAATTACCAAAAATAGCCCTGCAACAAAAATTAGGGTTAGTAAAAATAGAAAGCCCAAAAGGCCCAATTGCCACAAAAAAATTGAGCCTAAGAAGAGGCCCAAAATTCGGCCCAAAATTCAACCCAAACAACTGAAAGGAATTGGACCTGTACACAATTCCGTAACAACATGCTCTTTGTGTAGCATTGCTTCGATTAGCCATATCTCCCTCGTTTCAACTCCAAATTGCAATTCGTTTAAAGCGTTAGATTCGTGACTTCCTAAGCTTCAAAATATATGATTTTCCCTTAGAAAATTGATGTAAGTAGTCCTGATTTTGAGTTAAAGTTTATGTCATTGTGTTGCCATGGAATGCTTCTTTTTTCTTTAACCACCATAGAATCTCAAAAAGAAGCTTCAAGATTATTTCTTTTCTCTTGAGTCACCCTAGATGAATATAAAAAACTGACATTTTTACAAAAATAAAAATTCCTATGCTCCTATAATGGAGCTTACAACCTATCTATGGAAAAGAAAAGATTTTTACAACCAAATAAAATTCTTATACCCCTTATGGGGTGTACAACCAAATCTAGAGAATCAAAAGGCATAGATGATATCCAATCATATTCATTCATTCAATGTGAATCAATAACAATCAATTAGATTCAATATATGAATAATTAATAAAATTTATTCATCCCCTAGGGCCATGAGAATTAAAAAAAATAAAAAATACCATGCAAAGCAGAATTAACAACCTAAAACATATTTAGCACACCTTAAAACAGATGTAACATGTTAAAACTTAGCTAGGGCTCTAATACCAGTTGTTGGGAACCCTAGATTACTTTGTTCCCATGCCTTGAATCTCGCATGGTGCATACATTTATCCTTAAGGTTGTCTAAATCTAACACAATAGAAAATAATGGCTTTAAAAACCACTATAGAATAAAGATATAGAGATTTGAAACTCATACCTGTGATCTAGATTTTCCTAGATCAAAATCCATCCACTAATGAACATGACAGAAAAAATGAGGAGTCTTTCTCCTTATGCAATTGCCCGCATTCGCGTCCCATGTGATTCTTGCATACGCAGCCTATGCCTGTCTAGTGCAATTCTCATGCACATGTCCTGTGCACGTCTCGTGCGCTATAGCCCTACATCCAAGAAGGTCTCATACACTCAATATCTTCTGCCCAATTACTCAAACCATGATCTTGGTACTCCAAAGTGTGGGCTTTGAAAGGGAGGAGACTATGACTCTCTCTCTCTTTAGAGGTGGAAGATAACTAACTAAAAGTCATTAGGAAACCCTAACCTATAAGGAGGTATTTATACGATTACCCACTTAGCTTAGGTGACTTGAGCCTATCAAGGCTTAGGTCACTTAATCTAGCCCAAAACGAGTCTTAATTAATTAATTAACCACATAAGGTCATCTAATTAATCAATTAGCCCAAACCAGAGAACTTGTTCATTATCCTCTATGCAACCTTGCTAAATTACTAAAACATCCTTATGCAAAAAAATGAACTTAGAGCCAATCCAACCCTCATAAACTGTGCCATCATGGTATACGAGCTCAAAGCAAAGACCACTGGGACCCATTAGAGCACTGGCTCCCTCAAAATCCAATTATGAAGTTGATTCAATATTCCACTAAAGATAATAAACTGCACTCCAGTACCCTTTGTAAATAAAAAACGAGACAGCTTAGGTCTGTAACCTACTATCCATTGCATGTAGACTCCCCTTGAACTGGGGTTCGTAATCTAACAAGGTAGTGTTATCACTTATCAAGATTACCTTTCCAATCATGGAGTTACAAATCTCACTTATTATGTGATCAACTGACATAAGTGCCGACTGCAAAAACTTTTCCAAATAAAAAGTGAGGTCTAGGCATTTGAGTGGAAACACATGTGGAAAAATACGGGGTCCACACCTAAGATATACATATCCTATCCCACCAACCAAACGTAGCCTTAAGAAGAAGAGCTTAAAACACTAGGTGGTTTCCTCCTTCTCTCAAGGTGAGAGAGCCTGGAAAACCATCTATTCAAATCCAAGTGGATTGTCCAAAAAGGAAAGCAATATGACTTTCAATAATAACCGATTCAAAATATAAAAAAAAAAATAACAATGGAAAAATACTTCTCATGAAAAATAAATGTAGTATATAAATAAATAATAAAATAAAACAATCACTCCCAAGGCCTTAGGGATCCTATTACATGAATTTGGTAATCCATTTGCATAATCATCCAAATTCACCAAAACCAAACCTATAACATAAAATAAATTAGTAAACAAATTACAATCAAACCCTACACTATTACAAAAGTGCCCAAGCTGCCAAAAACCATTTCCTTTCTATTTGTGCTTGAGCGCTCAAACATCTAAGAAGGATGTTGAAAGTAACGTTCACTATCGAAAGCAATACTTGAGTGCTCAAGCTACTTGAGCGTTACTACAAAAAACTGCGTACCCAAGGCCATTTCTTCTCAAAATTCCAATAATTTGCTCCACCAAGAAAGTTACCCTTACTAGAGTAGGAGCCACCATAGTTGTGAATGATGTCTTGGCCCGCTTTCTCCTCAAAGTTGAAGCGTTTACAATGAAAGCTCCTATACTCCTCAAAATACAATCTAGTAATTAAAAACCGGATTTTTACAAAGTAGAAAAAATCCTATGCTCCTAAACACGGAGTTTACAACCTAATTTAAGAGAAAGCAAAAGCAAATCACAACAATAACCATCAAATTCGAAGATTAACCATAAACATTCATCCCTAGGACCATGGAATGAAACAAACAACCCTGTAAAATAGAGTTAGCACACCCTAGAGCGGATCTAAGATGAAAAATCCTATCCTAGGCCTTTGATACCAATTGTGGGAAACTTCATATTACTTTGTTTCTAGGCCCTAGATCATATAGAGAGCATGCAATCTACCCTAGGCTTCTCTATAAATTAATCTAAGGAAACATGGCTTCAAAAACCATTTACATTAATAAAACTAGAGAAAAAGAACCTCACACTTAGATATGGATGTTCCCAAATCATTGAAGAAGAATCTAAATCCGTAAAAGACATCATAGATCTTGTCTACCCACTAATCTTCCATCCAATCTCTCCTCACATGTAGCTAGGCACGAAAAAAAATGTGTTTTTCTCTGTAGAGAGTGGCTATAGTTTCTCTTTGGAGGCTCTTTGTGGAAAATGACAAGTAAAACTAAAACTATAACCCTAACAAGCCCAAATTAGGCTTAGGTCACCTAATCTAGACCAACTAGGTTATAATTAATTAATTAACCCTAACAAGCTCCAATTAATTAATCAACCCATACCAAAAAGACAATTCATAAGATCTAGTCTAACCTTACGTTTTTACCAATATGCAATTATGAGCACTTACAAACCAAAAACTCAAATCCTTCAAAATGAACGTGCCTTTATGTAATAAGAGCTTAAGTGGGTACCATTGAGACCCATAGGAAAATATTGTCTCCCTCATAATCTAATTCTAAAGTTCATTTAACACTCCACTAAAAAGAATCAACTACACTCAAGTATTTTATGAAATTACAACAAGTATAACTCGAATCCATACCCTACTACCCACTACATGTAGAATCCTTATAAACTGATGTCCATAATCTAACAAGGTAGTGTTATCACCTATCAAGATTACCTTTCTAATCATTATACAACTCCTCCTTACTATGTGATCAATTGACATACTCTAACTCCAAGAAGCATATGTCAAAATTACATTAAAGGAATTGTTTTGGTCATAGTCTTCTAGATCACATGTCCTTTAGATCACCTAATGGAACACACTATCTCAATACCATGAGATATCATGGTGCCTTTATTAAGAATATCTATTGCCACCAACCTCTATCAACGGTGACCTAATCCATAGGAATTTATGACCACTTAGGGTCTCACCCATAACTCAAAGCCTAGCTCTTGTTGATTTTGGCATAAGCTCAATACCTTTTCAAGGTTAAGAGTTCATGCAGTATAGTAGCTTGGTGAATCATAACAACTTATAACCTTATGTCATGATTCATTCTAAGTCCTATCCAATGTGAATCACATACACTAGTGCACTTACCATGGGAAAACCATCCTAATGACCAAGACAAGTCATCTCTCTAATTAGGAGGTAGTGCACTACAGTCTCAGATGGATTGCCTAAATCCATGAACCGATTATGGACTGCTCATCACTCTATAGGGAACCCATGACTTGGATCTTTTATGCAATTTCTAATGCACCCAATCATGTACAATGCAAATGATTTGGGTGTGTATATTCAAATAACCAATTAATGCATATGGGATATTAAAAAGGAAGCTAAAAAACATAGATAAATAAATTTATAAATGAATCTTAATTTTTTACATCATATCATGCTTTCTAGGGCTTAATCCCAACAATATCTATGCCTCATTGGCTTTAAGTTACCTCCCCCTTGAGATTGCCTCCCTTGTATGCTTGAGGAATTAATCTGTTGAAACTATTGTTGAGACAGTTGGTATGACTCTTGATGAATTCTTGCATATTTTCTCCTAAGATATCCCAACTTGTCATATTCATAACACCTCTTTGTTCCTCGAACCCAATCAATAGACTCACTATACTACTCTTGCTTAATGGGTAGTTGTTAGTGATGAGTCACCTTTTATCGATTAAAATCTCACTTTCATTTTTCATAACCACTAAACTTAACATTTTTAATTCTCAATCTTTGTGCTTCATTCATCTCTCTTTCTATAATAACAACCCTTGCCACAACCTCGCTATAAGTATGGAGTATGAAGGAAACCTATAGACCCTCTATTTTGTCCCATCGACACATTTTATCCAAAGTTTGTCCTCCTTCATCTTATGTTCCCTCATTGCATGCTTTGGACCTATTTTTTAGCTTTTATTAAGTCTTCTTTGGTGGTCCACTATTATTCACCTTATCTCTATTTTTGGACCTTTTTTGGAAATATATTTTGAAGGGATTACATGGATCCTTAATATGATGATTAGTGACCTATAATTTTTTAGTTTAAGATTTTGTTTGGTTTTAGTGAGGCCTTATTTTGTTATGTTTGTTTACTTTATTGCATTTAGATTTGAATGTCTTTTTCTTATTACATAATTTTAGTATTAGAGGAATATTGGATTGGTTTTTGTGATTTTCAATTGCATGTGAGCTATTTTGATATTTGATTACATCTGATGGATATTTTGATTTTTTTTTTTTGTGTCATGATGTGGATATTTTGATCTTTGATTGAATTGGTTTAATATTTTGATTTTTTTAGTTACATACTTTTTATTTTTTATTTTTAGTCGCATGAAATTGATTTTTTTATTTTATTTTGAATTGCATGTGGGTGTGCTTTGATTTTATTTTGCATGATATCACCTTTGATTTAGATAGTGAAAGATTTGCATGTTGTTATTGATGCATGGTGCTTTTTTTTTTTTTTAGGTTCATGTGAGGAAATGTGAGCTTAGAGATTAGTGGAAGAATATTCTAGAGAGGATTTGAATGGGAATGAAAATTTAAGAAGGAAGGAAGGGAACATTATAGAAAAAGAATAATTTTTTAAATGAGAATTGAGAGGGAAATGTGGAGAACTTAGAAGTTTCTAAAAGGGGAATATTTTTTAGAGGGAATTTTAAGTGAATTGGAGAACTTAGAAGTCCCTAGAATGAGAATATTTTTGAAATGAGAATCGAGAGGGAAATGTGGAGAGCTTAGAAATCTCTAGAAGGGGAATATTTATTTGGAGGGAATTTTATGTGAATCGGAGAGCTTAAAAGTCTTTATAATGAGAATATTTTTTTAAGGGAATTTTGAGTGAATTGGAGAGCTTAGAAGTCTATAGAAGGGGAATTTTTTTTTAAGGAAGTTTGAGTGAATTTGAGAGCTTGGAAGTCCCTAGGATGAGAATATTTTTGGAGGGAATTTTGAGTGAATTGGAGAGCTTGGAAGTCCCTAGGATGAGAATATTTTTGGAGGGAATTTTGAGTGAATTGGAGAGCTTAGAAGTCCCTAGAATGAGAACATTTTTTAAATGAGAATTGATAGAGAAATGTGGAGAGCTTAGAAGTTTCAAGAAGGGGAATATTTTTTTGAGGGAATTTTGAGTGAATTAGAGAGCTTAAAATTCAATATTTTTTTAAAGGAATTTTGAGGGAATTAGAGAGCTTAGAAGTCTCTAGAAGGGGAATATTTTTTTAGGGAAGTTTGAGTGAATTTAAGAGCTTAGAAGTCCCTAGAATGAGAATATTTTTTGGAGAGAATTTTGAGTGAATTGGAGAGCTTAGAAGTCTCTAGAATTTTGGAGACTTAAGGAGATGGCTATAAATGGGAAACTTGAGGATGTCTCTTGAATTTTTTTCTAGGAGGTGAGAAACTTGGAGAGATAGAATTGAGAGAGGTCTCTAGATTTGTGGTGAGAACTTTGAAAGAAGAGAATTTTTTGGGGAGCTATTGAAGACACTTTTGGGTGTGAAGATAAAAATAGCTTAAATGGATGAAGAACTAGTGCTTCAAATTTTGAAGAAACTTGAGGTAAACTCCTTGTACATCTTTTTCTTATTTTCCTACTTCTCATTTACATGATTTTGGATATATTAGTTTAGGTTTGATATAAATGAGTAGGCCACATAGCTGTTAGGATAGAGCCCTTAAAGCATGATATGATGTAATAAATTTGGATTCGTTATTTATTTAAAGATATTCTAGTTTCACTTTTATCTATCCTTATTCCATGCATTACACTTTATGAGCATTCTTGTCTGCATCTTTTGCATTGTTCGTGACTTAGGGCTATTAAGTAGTCATGATTTACCAAGCTTCTTCATTGTGTTGTCTCTTAGCCTTGAGAGAATATTGAGTTTGTGCTAAAGTTATCAATGGTTTTGACCTATAGGTAAGATCGTAAGCTGATAATATATTCGTCATCGATTAGGTCACTATTGATAGAAGCCGATAACAATAGGTATTCTCAATAGAGGCACTATGATATCTCATAGGATTGAGACAGTGTGTCCCCTTGGGTGATTCTAAGGAGTTGTGTTCATGGAAACTACGACCATAGTAGTTCCTTAAGTGGAACTTAACATAGGCTTTTTAAAAGCTAAGACATGTCAGTTGAACACACAATAAGAGGATTTATAACTCAAGGATAGTATAAGTAATCTTGAAAGGTTGATAGCTTTCATATTGTTAGACTATGAACACCAATTCATGGGGAGATTGAACGCAATGGATAGCAAGTCACAGACTCAAGCACATAGTGTCTCGTCATTATTTACATAGGATACTGGATTTCAATTGATTCTCTATAATAGGATGTTGAATCAACTTTAGAATTGGATTCGAAGAGAGCTCATACTCCTATGGGTCCTAGTGATCCCCGCTCTAAGCTTACTTTGGCACGAGTTATGAGGGTCAGATGGGCTCCAGGTTCACTTTTGTGCATAACAGTATTTTGGTAATTATACAAGGTTGCACAGAGATAAGTAAACAAGGTCTTTAGATTAGGTTAATTGATTAATTAGTAGGTCTTATTGGGTTAATTAATTAATTAGGACCCGATTTGGGTTAGATTAAGTGACCTAAGCCCATGTGGGCTTAAGTCACTTAAGCCTAGTTAAGAACCCTATAAATACCCCCTCAGGGTTCATGGTTCCATCACTTTTGTCATCTACCATCCAGAAAGAAAGAGAGTCATAGACTCAACCCTCCTTTCCTCCCCACTAGAAGTGTTCCAAGAACAAGGTTGAGTCATCAGGCGGCAGATTGTGGGTTTACGAGACTTCCAACAACTTTAAGATCATCTTCAATAATTGGAATTTAAGGTTTGGGAACATCTAAACCTAAAGGTTAGTACTTTGACGCTAAAAGATCAATTTAAAAAAAAAATGGTATTGTTTCCATTGCTTAAATCTAACATGCAACAACTAGTTGTTGTTATTCATTGATCGAATGATTGTTGAAGATGATTGATTGCCCATGCTTAGGATTTATTTCACTTATGTTTTTTTTATGACCTTTGTCATGAAAAATTGGAATCAAGACACCTAGGGTTCTTTTAAAAATATTTTGATATTTCTATGATGTTCTTAACTGTCTAACTTGTCAAACGAATTTAAATTGAGCTCAAAATTATTTTTTAATTGAGAGATCTAAATCGGTTTTTACACAAGTTCCGTTTTCACTCAATTTGGGACACTCGAAATGTTTTTATAAAAATAAATTATTCAATGATATTTTAAATATAGATATATTATATATATCATTGATTTTATACTTCTTGAAATTGATTATAGACATACAAAATATTAAAAAAAATGTTTTCTTAATTGAAAGAAATATTTTTTTTGTGTTGTACCTACTGCACTATCCATATTTTGAACTAAAAGGCTATTTGTTTTATTTTAAAATTAACTTGTGTGCCTTCTTACCTTGCCATTTTTTTTATTATTGTAAATAGATATTTTAAACATGATGTATGATCTTTTATATGATTTTATCACACATTTGGGTTTGTTAAATAATTTAGTTTATGCATGTCTTAGAATTTTGACTTATTCTGGACCTCTTTAGAGATCTTGTGTATTAGAATTAATTGGAGCTTCGATAAAAAATTTGGCCATTTGGGTGACAATCTAGACATGTAGGATAGGTTCTATGATTTATTTATTTTTTTGGAAATTAAATTCCCATTCTAGATATTTTTTAGCATTTGTATTGTGAAGGCTTTTGTTTTGACTATATGTTGGAAATTTTATACAGTGTTCATTGGCTTATCTACACTTGATTTTCGATTTTGTTTTGTAATATAGACATAATGAAGATGTATGATTTTTTTTCATGATGAAATAATACTTCTAGATATTTATTTATGATTTTTCTAAAGAAATTGACTATTTTATCCCTTTACTACATATTTTATCTTAATCCTTAATTTTGATATTTTCAACTTTCTTGTATAGTAGTTTAACTTTAATAACATATTGTATGCATGCCCAATGTGATAATTGATATTTCTTTGGATTCTTGCCATTCAATTCAAGTTGAACATATGTCATCTATAATTGAAGTTGTTTATGCTATCTAGGTATGTCCCTTACACCTTTCGTTTCTTTAATTTTGTAAATATGCAAACTTTGTTTGTGAACACCTTGGTACTAACTTTAATGCCTTCATAATTTTTATTACAGCTAAGGTACGCTCATATTCTTTCCCATGTGATTGATTTTATTATATATGTTTGATTTAGTGTGAATAGCATCTTGTTAAGCTTTCAACATAATCACTTTTACTATCTTTGATATCCACTGATTTATAAATCAATTGTCATAGTTACCTTAACTTATTTCGTAGAGACCTATTTTAAGGCTTAGAGGGGTGCTACCTTACCAAAAAGTAACCAAATTCCCAAAATTAGACTCGTTTTCAAAGACATGCTTTTCCAAAATAAGGAGTTATTTTTTAGGGTTTTAATTCTTTTTTTTTTCTCCTTCAAAAAATAAACAAAAATAAGTGGCGACTTGAATTTTTCTAAAATCAATTTTTCACTAAAAAGCAAGTCTTGCCATTGAGTAAGAACGCATGTGAAAAATGTGAGTCCACAGAGCCACTTGTACTCTAATGTTCAATCTCAACCCTTCTTTGAATTGTTTCACTCGCTTTTGTTCATCTACCAACACATGTGGAGCATATCTACATAGTAATGCCATCTTAACGCTATTATATATTACATATTAAATGAGCAATCAAAATATCATCATTACATTAAAGACACAATCCTAACATTAAAATATCATCATTACATTAAAAACACAATCCTAACATTAAAAATATCATCATTAAATTAAAGACACAATCCTAACATTTATTATTTAGTCTTTCATCATAATGCCATCACATCTTAGAAAATATTACTAAGGCCTTTGGTTCATCTATTGTGTACCAACCTCATCTAATATCTACCTTAGGAATCTAATCCCTTATGCTATGATACCAAGTTGTCACACCCCAAATTTTAAACTCACAAAACGATCTTCAAACTACAAAATTAGTGCTTTCAACACTTGAGATGGATAAAATGATGAATTTCAAGTGGTTTTTAAATAATAATAATAATAATAATAATGTGGAGACCTATTATAAGGAAGTAGAAATCCTGTGATAAACCTTTGAAACAACTAATTAACAAAGTGTAGACCCTTAATTTTGGTTTTTAGGAAAGACATTCTTTTTTAACCCTTTTTGTGACCTTCTAGAGACTTCTAAAGATAGCTGGAGATGACACTTGTACAAGGGGGATATTCTAGTGGTTTATTGAGATCAGTAGAGATGCTCTGCAAGTGAGGACATGTTTCAAGAGGTGATTGCTTCTTCTATGAGGTGGGTTAGTGATCTAAAAAAAGGAGGATGAAACCATGGTGAGTGAAGCTTAGAGAAAGAGTTAAAAAAAAATGGTAAAAGAGAACAATGAGATTCTAGATCTCGGGTAGCAAGCAGATGGGAAAAAAGATAGCAAGGTAGTTGTTTTTAGAAAGCCATTCGAGAAAGAGAACAAGCTTCTGAGAGGTCTCGAGGGAGCTAAGGAAAACATGAAAAACATAGAGGGTGGATCAGGCTATGAGGGAGTCATTTTTTAGAGGAGAAGAAAAGGGAGCTTTGGGAAGAAAAATAAAGAGAAAGCTAGAGTAGAGGAAGAAGCTAAAGCAGAGAGTAAGCAAGAAGAGATTCATCAACTTGCATCTTATAGGAGGTAAGTTCTTCACTGTAAAATATTTGCTCATTTCTACATTTCTTTCATTTACCACTATTGAGGCTTGTTGAATGCTTTGGTATAGCCATCAAAGGCCTATATTGCTTGTCGTTGATTTTGGGTATGGATATCCAGTCATACATTTGAGCATTTTTGTTGATCATTGGTTTGTTTGGGCTGGGTTATAGTGTGTTCATGTTTCATTTTCATTTCGTTTTGTTGAGATTGGTTTGAACATGGTTTTAAAAATCGAGTCGGACTGGCCGGTCCGACCGTCGATCGATCACAGTTTTGGTCCAATCTGATCGATTGGACTGAAAATGAGTTGAACCGAGATTGGACCGGTTGAATCCGGCGATTCGACCGGTGAACCTGACGGTTCGATTATTATTATTATTTTTTTGTTACAGCATCAAAACGACGTTTTGATGAATATAAAATCTCATTAACTTTCAACCCACTATTCTCTTCCCCAAGCAACCTCTTTGGAGCCGCCCACTGTCGTCAGCATGGAACTACCACTGGTAGGATGTCGCTCCCTCCACGACAACCTTTGACAATAAAACTCATCCCCGACGGCATCCTTGCAGTACTGTGAAGCCCCACCCCCCCCCCTCTCCCGACACTAGTTGTAAGCCCAACTCTCGCAATCCTCTCATTCCCTCCCCCTCCGGCGCCGTGGTACCTTTGCAATGTTGTGAAGCTCTCCTCCCTCCAACGGCGGTTGTGACACCAACTCTAAGCACCCAACCACGATGACACCAACTGTAGATCCCACACCCTCCTCTCTTTCCTCTCCAACCTATGTAGTGGCAGTAGCCAAAGCTACGTTTGATTTTTATTTTTTTAAATTTATTTTTTTATGTTTTATTACTTTTATATTTATTATTTAATGTGTTATTTTTATTTGTTGATCATAATTTTGATAGATGTTGTAAAAATTTAGATAGAATTTATTTATTTTTAATTTTAATTATATATAAAATAATAAAATATAAATTTATGACGTCATCGGTTTGAACGCGGTTCAACCACCAATCCAACCAATGAACTGTGAACCAACAACTTTTCCGATTCAATGACCGGTCCGGTTCTGAAAACATTGAGTTTGAACTCTATTTTAAGCCTCATCATAATATCTGGAAATCCTTCCCACGCATCCTTAATACAAGTTTATTGCCTCTCAGTTTATAGAACATGGCTTGGTGATTACTCTACATTTCCCTCATTTTCTCTTTGTTCACGCTTACTCTATTTTTGTTTCAACTTTTGTCTAGTCTTCCCTATGTCCTATGTCTTTGGTTCTGCACACCATGTATGCAGATTTCTCATGCTCGACTAGAATCATAAGGGCAAGCAAGACGCCATAACATCATTGCCCGATCTAATGACCATTTTTGTACCCTTAAGGATAAAGGTTTTGTCGACTTTGCCATTGGTTTTCTTATGGGTATAATTTCTAATTTTTGGTTGTTGTTGTTTCATTGTTCATGGAGATGCTGAGCTTTTCTTCTACCCAGAAGTGGTGACAAACATCTTGAGGTTTTAATGTTATTTCATGTTTATTGATGGTTCATGCATCTATGCTATTAGAGCTTAATAGGGTGATCACCAAAATGGATTATAGTTCAGGAAACCGAATAGGTAATTTCTTCCTGGTAATACCCTTCAAGTTGAGCAAGCTACAAATGCATATTGCCAGAATGATGAGTATTCATTTTCATTTCAGGAAGATAAATCTAAGGGCATGTGAACAACTGTTGATGAATGCATTCTTGGATTTACAACATGAGTTAACAGTCATGATCCAAAAAAAACTACCCCCGTTATCAGAATGCAATCCATGTCTCTAGTGAAGAGAAGGAGATTCGTCCACTCCACCACTAGAGTATTACCTATCGTGTATGAAAATAAGTTAGGTGGCTTGTGTTATTTTTGGTTGCTTTGCAGTTGATGATTGTATACACACGGGTTCTTTCTTCAAATCCCATACATGGCCTTAATTACAAATCAATGAAACTGAAAGCATTACCTTTAAGTTAGTTTACTTATTACAATTTTGTAGAGGCAACCTAGACCTACATGATGGGTGTATTATCATTTCTAATATGGAATAGCTTGTTATAGAAGCTAGCAAGTTGTGTAACTTTGACATCATTTCTTAAGTACAACAAGTCATTTGCTCTGCCTTCCATGACAACAAGTTATGGATGGAAAATCATGGTTTAGCACTGCATGGAATTACAATGCTGCGTGGGTTCGACACGAATACAAACTAATATTATCAAGAGAAAAGCCTAAATTGAGAGCACCAAGGACCCATGTTGATCATCTATCTAAACAATTGGAAATCTTCTTCACAAGCTAATAATCATCCTTTATAGAATTATTTTGGAATACCCATCTAAAGAAGAAGTTGCCTCCAAGTTTCAAGATGAATCCTATTTGGTTTGAGAGGGACGACAACACCATCAATGGGATCTTCAGTGAAAGTGGTAACAAGGGAGATGATGATCTTTGTCATGATAAGGACTCTAAAGGTTATAATTCATGTTCCAAGTCCTCAGAAGTATGTGATAGTTTTTGAAGTGAATCTAAAGTTGTTGTCATGTTCACTCCAAGTTTCACTTGCACTGAAACTACATGTTCCATGAAAGAATGATGCACCACCCCTTTTAGATTTATTTTCACATTTAAATTTTTGGAGTCAATGAGAGAAAAAAATGTTTGGGTAAACCTATATGGAAAAAGAGAAACAATTGGATCATTACTTGCATGCTACTCCACTGGAATTGCACCCGATATGCCATTTCACAATTCTTAACTTGAGGGACAGCTTGTAAATTCTTCTACTTTTTCTAAACAGAACTTCCAACCAATCAGAACCTTGAAATTGCTCTTCGGGCCATGTTACCAGAACCCTATCCCATGCTTTCTGCCACCTCTAAAACCCATGGGACCCCCTCTCACATGGCATGCATGACCACCCAAGTCTTTGCAAAACCCTCCATCAAAATCCCTCATCCATCAAATCCAAAGCCCAAGCCAAATAACTCTCTACATAAAGCCTCAGGACAAACCCACCATTTCCTTAACCTTCACACCCTCCAAGCTCACCACCTTCCCATCTTTCATACCCACTAAGCTCATCACCATACCAACCACAATCAACTTATCTCCAACACCATACTCACCACCATCAGCTTACCCCATATCATCATGCCCACCAGTCACTCCTCATTCCTACACAACATTAACCATTGTCTGACTTGGGCTCGATCCGAGTTTGAAGGTTTGCTTGAGAAGATCTTTTCATTTTCAATGAGGGATTCATTCGTCAAAGTTGGTCCCTTGAAAGAATTTTCCCTATGGTTTATATTCAATTGATGGGAATTCAACAAGTTGGAATTTCCTCGCCATTGGATACAATTGAGTAGCCTGTGTTTGTTCATGCAAAACAATATCATGGCATTTTACGTCAATGGCAATTTTGTGCAAAAGTTGAACCATAAAATAAAGATGTTAAATCTCGGAAGCTACACTTGCATGAATTTCAACATTTCCATGTATCAAGAACAACAAGAAGATGTGGGGTTAGTTCCTGAATTGAAATAAAAATGAATCACAATAGAAGGTTACCACGTTGCTGGCATGCAACCTCATTAATCTCAGAATATTGGAGGGCCTATGAGTGATTTCTTCCCGAGTGTGCATGATCCTTTGCATGCACTATTCCTTTTCCCAAGAGGCTCAACATGTCCAATTTCTAGCTAATGTTTTGCACCATCAATCTCTGAAAGCTAGTAGAGAAGCAACCTAATGCAGTGGGCCATGATAGATAAGGGTCAGCAGGTCGGTGACTTGTCAAACAACAATGGTTAGTAAGTGGAAGTTGAATTTCAAAGCCTCCACGTATTGATCAAGTTAAGTGATGTTAGTATATGGGAAATGAGAAAGATAAAAGGTCGGGTTGACACTAAAAAAGTGATCATTGTTTTAATGGAGTTGTATTTACATTGACTATCCAAGAGAGTCTTGCAACGACTAAATTTGAAGCTCAATTTTCTATTGAGCCAACACCAGATCAAGAACAAGTTTTCATCGATGTTGAGAATGACTTAAGCAGATAGAGAAACTCCAATGGGCAGATTAGTTTGTGAGGATTAAAATTGGAGATCCCTAGAAATACAAGTCTAATGCAACATCTGGCTTAGGCAAGTTGAACAGTTCATTGGTTGCCACAATGACCTTCAATTCAATATAAGATTGAAGTGAAAAGCGAACCAAAACTGAAGCTAGCTAGGAAACAAAGATAGGTTGGTGGAGATCTCCTGAACACAAGGTTTGGGTAGGAGATAGATGACTATGATGTTGTTATTAAAGAAAATGGTGTGCCAATAAAGCAGTCACCTTGACACCCTCGGGCCCACTTCTGCACCCATGCATAGCCACCTTTGACATGCAATCCCAAAGGCCACATGTTCTCATCTTCTTAATTCTTCACTCTTGCTCTCAAAAATTGGTTTTTAAAAATCTAGTTTTCAAATAATTTTAACTCTTCAGTTTTTTTTATTCATCCTTAGACATCTTTAGGACTCTAAAGTCATTTCAATAAATTATTTGCTGCCATTTTCTCTTCATCAAGTATCTTTCATAACTTTACTTGATTTTTAAACATTTTTAGTAAGCATGAATACAATTCTATAATTCCAAATGATGGAATTTATGGAATTAATTTAAGTTAAAATAAATTGGCCATTGGTGGGGCCCAACATATGAGATTTTCTTGTTTGTTGATTGATTGCTATGCTTGATAGATTTATGCCTTGCTCTGTGATATGCATGCAATTATTCTATACTTGTCCATTAATCTTGTTTCCATGATAGCACATTATTGATTCACTGCTCAAGTACGCATCCTATCTTCCCTCATTTGCTTGACATTTTTTTTCCAATATGCACTTTGTCCATGGTACATCTTTGATCATTATTTGGAATCCACGATTAATCGATCTATTGCCACACTTGTATTAACCTATTTAGTAGAGAACCATTATTTTTTAAGGGCTTAGAAGGGCATTATGGCTTATCACCATACCTTCACAATAGGTAATCTGACCCCCGAACCTAGACTGGTTTTTTATAAACCTGCTTTTCCTTTATAGGAGTCACACTTAGAGTTTTTCTTTCTTATTTGTTTTTCCCTTTAAAAAAAAAACCAAAAATAAGTGGCGACTACAAATAATTTTGAAAACAATCAATTTTTTTCAAATAAAAAGCAAGTCATGCCATCGAGTGGGAACGCATGCGAGAAATGCGAGGTCCACACAAAGCATAATCCATTTCACAAAATGAAAACTTATAAATATTATTTTATACATACCAAAACCCTATAGTTCATTAAAGGTAACCCATATTACAGGTGTACAAAAACAAACATAGATTGCAACCTTTCTTCAAAAAAATTCAATCATCCTACAATACAAAGGTGTGTAAAAAATACTTTCAACATGAGCAAAGCAGCATCCAATTAGCATCACGTGTAAAGCTCAAGCATTAATATATAGTAGCAAATGTCTCATGACCTGCATCAATATAAGAGGAAAAAAGATAAGGTAAGTTTACAACTTAATAGAAGAGTTTATAATCATCCCATATATATCCATAAAACTTAATCAAATTATAACAAATATACAAGAACATGTACTATAAGCCTTTCTTTTAATAATCACTAGCAAAATATGCATAAATGTCACTAATAGTTCTATCTTTGCTTTTCCTCATATATTTCCTCACATATAATGAACTAATAATTCCTACCAATGAACATATCCTATTTTCATGTTTAATACAAAAGTTAAGCTACTAATTAATCGTAATTAGCTTTAATCAAAGTTTAACTCATAATTAAACATGATTAACATTAAATTAGTTTTAACTTCTAATTAAATTGGTTTAAGGTTAAGTACTAAACTAATCATTATTATTTATTCAATTACTACTAGGTATTACACATTGGCATTAGTATTTGAAAGTTATTTGATCCAGCATGGGAACATCTAGGGGGGGTGAATAGGTATTTTTGCTCTTATTAGCCCAAAAATTGAATCCTTTTAATGCAATTAAACCTTTTGAGAAATTAGAAAAGATCAAACCAATGCAACACATAAGACAAAAGATTTTTTATGTGAAAAACCTCTAAAAAAAGTGCAGAGCTAAAAAAACACAAAATCAGAGACCTCAAATCTAAATCCACCACATGAGAATGTAATGCACAAATTTACTAAACAAAACATTAACCTTAAACTTACTCTCCAGTACCTATAATTCATTCCATATCAACGATGCAACAACCCATGTGCTCCTAGTGGATCACAAAGTTGTAATCACCCAAACTATAAGCTACAAATAGTGGTGTGTCACTAACAATATTTCCTAACCACTCATGCCAATCCATTTAGGTTTAACCGCTTTCCTAACATATTGCAATGGACCGTAGCAATCATAATCCTTGAGTTACATGTTAAAGTAGCAACATCTTACGCTTACTTCATGACATAGTCCTAGGTTCAAGGGTATAAAGTAAACTTTATAGTAGTCTATAAGGGTTCATACACTATTGAAGCAGTGATCCATCCAATCACTTCCTCTAATAGTTGTAGATAGCATATCCAGTATGTTATGTATGTTATGACAAAGCTCCCATAAGAGTGGGTGTGTCACTCTCTAACATTGTACGAATCTTAGCCTAGTCGCATCCCTAAGCACCTGACTTAACTTTGTTACATCATGTCTTGCTTTTGAGGGTGCAATCTCAACAAACTCCCAATAGCCCCAAAAGTAGGATGGGCACCATAGAAAGAATCTGCTCCACAACCACATCACCTTTGTATACTATCTCACTAAGTTTGGTAGTACTTCCTCTTTATGCTTGTTTTCTTCCAATGGTACTTTAGTTATTAATACTGTGCCACCATCCCACTATTATCAATAATAGGATCTTGGATTATATAAACCTCTCACTATGATGAGGTTCTACTGTACTAGAAATCATAGAAATGGTACGTCTTTAACCCTTTAGATCCATGGTGTCTTGTGCAAAAGTGAGACTATCTTCTAATGTATCCTTCAATTTATATCACTCCTTACCTTATTCCTTATCATATAGGGTATCAAAAATCTGACATTTGTAGTAACAAATATCTTCTAATGATCTTAACTATAAAGGTAATTATTAGGACTTAACCCTAAGAGCAAAACATGATGTAACAAAACCAGACTTAATTGTCCCATTGCTATCCCTTTTATGCATTGACATTAATTTGAGCATTCAACTCATATCTCTTACATTGTACATGACTTAGATGCATTAAGAATTGCATAGAAGATACAAGTCATGAGTTCCTTGTAAGTAGATAAGTTGTTTATAGTTAGTTCATGGATTTTAGCAATCTAGTGGAAACTATAATACATCATCTTCTAATTAGAAAAATGGCTTGTCTTAGCTGTTGAGATGGGTTTCCCATGGTAAATGCTCTAATACATATGATGCACACTAGACAATACCTATAGTGAATCATGACATAGGGCTATCAATTGTCATGATCATCAAGCTACTATGCTACATGGACTCTCAACCTTGATAAGGTATTGAGTTGACGCCAAAATCAATAAAAGGCTTTAAGTTATGGGTGAAACCCTAAGTGGTCGTATATCCTTATGGATTAGGTTACTATTGATAGAGGGTGGTAGCAATAGGTATTCTCAATAAAGGCACCATGATATCTCATGGGATTAAGACAGTGTGTACCCTTAGATGATCCAAAGGACATGTAATCATGAACTTTGTGGCCATCAAGATCATACACCCATTAAGATCTCGATTTAATTCAACAAGAAAATCATACGCCCATTCTATCTCAAGATTTTGCCTCTACTTCACACTACAAGTTGCACACATTAAGTTTTGGTCAAAAAACAAATCCAATTCTTACCACTTATCCTCTAAGTCAGTGAAATATTGAGTAACCCACTAGGTGCCTTGTTTCATCTCCTTTAATTTTGACCGCCAAGATCATAGTACATTCATTGGACAATATCCCATACATCCTTGGTTGCCTTTAGAAAGAGATATCGACAACTAATCCTAGGTTTCATCAAGTTAATTATCCAAGCATGCACTATAGAATCTTCGACAAACCAAGTCTTGTACACTAGATCGATTACTATTGGAGCTTTGGCTTCACTAGTGAGGTACTCAAATTTTCCTCTACCATAGATAACAATCTTTCTGGATTGGGACCATTAAGGTAATTTTTACCGTTAAGCCTGTGCACCATAATCCGGAGTTGTCCCTACTAGGAAATGTCGTGATGGACTAATCAACGTGAGATTGATCAGATGTCATACATGTGAAGTCATCTTGACATGAGGACCTTATCATTGTTGGTTTTGCCATGGGTATTTTTCAGAGTTCCAAGTTTTGATACCATGAAAGCAAATCTAAAATTAATCTGCATCATTTTTTTATCATTTGAAGGCAATACATTTAAATAGACTTAGGTGGACTTAAGATTATCAACCAAACCCTAAAATTACTCCCAAGATTGCGACAAAATTGTTATAGATAACAATCTACCCTTATTTGAATTTAAAATATAAAACTCGTAATCCTACATAATCTAAAATAACAAAAAAAAAAAAAAAACAAAAGCAAATTCAAATAACTTCACTGATTCAAATTCTCTAACAGATCTAATATAATCTGCGAAAAATTTATTTGTTAAAAAATTGCATGTGATTGATCTTCCTCATTTTCTTTGTTTAAATTTGCATGGTTTCTAATTTTACTATTTATTTTCTATTTGCATGATTCATATTGATGGGGTTTTATTTTATTTTTGCATGAGGATCTTCTCCAAAAGGAAAGACAAATAAAAGTCCACAATTGCAAATGGAGTGCAAGTATTGGGGATATTCACACACAAAAGGGATATTGGTTTTGGGAGGAAAAAGATTTAAATGGGAAAGTGGAATTCTCTAGACTTGTGGCTGCCATATAGGAATAGTTTTAAGGACATTCATGCAATTTTTTATAAAGAAAGAAAATAATTTAAAAAGGCAAGAACACAAAAGGCATTCAGGAATGGGGATTTTACATGTTGTTGGGAGAATTGTTTTTTAGAGGACGCATCAATCGAGGGAATAGGCATTAAGATTGGAAAGAATACGAATAGTTAAGGAGTCGACATGTGGATCTTTATTTTTTTTAGGACAGAGGATTGCATACAGGTCATATAGAGGTTGACACTAAAAAAGAACGAAGGGTTCCTTTCCTAAGGGCATGACTCAGCCATGAAAAGGATAATTCACGAAAAAAAATGATCTTGGGAGGCAAGGGTTGCTATTCAAAGAGATATGTATAGTTGATCCATCATAACATGGGGTTTTCTAGATCAGTTTTGGGGTAGCCACTAAGAGCATACCAGTAGGCCATTCGGATTCACAGGGGTTGCCATCAAATCACACTCCAAAAAACGGCCTGCACACTACCATGTTCAAGGAATAGGTCCCCATAACCTACATATGTGGAGAAGTACGCAACACTAGAAGTTTTTTAGGATAGAGGATTGCACACAGGTCATACAGAGGTTGACACTAAAAAAGAACAAAGGGCTCCTTTCCTAAGGGCATGACTCAGCCATGAAAAGGATAATTCATGAAAAAATGATCTCGGGAGGCAAGAGTTGCAATTCAAATAGATATGTATAGTCGATCCATCATAACATGGGGTTTTCCAAATCAGTTTTGGGGTAGCCACTAAGAGCATACTAGTAAGCCATTCGGATTCACAGGGGTTGCCATCAAATCACACTCTAAAAAGCAGCCTGCACACTACCATGTTCAAGGAATAGGTCCCCACAACCTACACATGTGGAGAAGAACGCAACACTAGAGGTTTTTTCAGCACGCACATTGTATAGTTAGATTTTTAAATTCTTAAATAAAAGACTTTAAAATTGTAATTTTAGCAATTTTGAAAAGAAAACTAGATTCTCTAAATTTTCCAAATAATCTTTTTATACATTTTCAATTTGAATAAAAAAATTCATTTTAAAAATTCCAAAATTAACCTTTAATATATTTTATCCATAATTAACATATTCTGTCATATATCAAATATGCATATAAGGAAAAATAACACAAAAATAAATAAATAAATAAAGTTCCATGTGTGGGAGGATTCCCTTCACATGTCATTCGCAAACTTAAGACCCTTTAGTCGACCAGGGTAGACATATAACCTGTCTGGGATCACTCCGTCTAGGACCAAAATAAGCTTTCGTCTAGCAGCCAGAAGTGAGAAGGTTTCCTTTCTCCCACAATACCAATAAGGAATGGACAAAACCAAACCGACTTGACCTTTCAAACGGGCTCACCAATTGCCAAGACGAAATGGACTTAGACTAAATCAGCTTGACCTACCAGATGGCAACATCCAAGTCCAACGTCAATTCTCAAGGATTTATAGGCATGCGTGGTAAACCACGGCTGATTGTCTGAGCAGTCAAGCCTAGGTGCTTGATGTCTGAGCGACAGACGTAGACGCCTAATGTCTAAGCAACAAACCTTAGGAACGCCTGACATTCTGAGAGGCGAACTAAACGCCATTTTGCACCAAAAATTCAATGTTCAATCAATTGTTAGCACAATCGTAGACATTCACTAAGGCTAAATGGGACAGTCAGCTACATGGTCCAAGATTTTAGCACGACAATCAGCAAAAGGCACTAAT
>JBAPGN010002921.1:6872-28987 GCA_037355405.1 Vitis amurensis
AGGAAATTGGTCCAAAAAAAACTCAGCAACTTGGCCCCTGATTGCCTTTAAAGCCTTTTGCCCTTGTGACACTTAATGTTAATAGAATGCCCAAGAAATTTTGAACAATTTCAAATTCCCACCGATTTTTCATTCTTACTCACATTGAAAGTAAATAGATGCCAACGAGGGAACATTTAAAAGTAGGGTTGTTGGAAATTGGTGCCGCTCACTCAACACCGGATGTATACAGTTGGAGAAGGGAAATATATTCAAAAGCCGAGTTTTTGGTTTTAATGGGGAAAGGGCTTTGCCAACAACCCTTAACCAACGCCATTCATAGATCAGGGAACTAAACTTCAAGTGTGAATCGAAAGTTGTGGCCCAGAAGATGGGTTTTTGTGAGGGGAGGTTGAAAAAGCTTTAGCGCGAGTTTTTTTGCGAGATTTATGGATCCATTTAGTTTGCTTTCACATTTGGAAATATTTTTAGATATGATTGCTCCAAGTCTCTGCCACCAAAATTCTTATTAACGTTAGTGTCAAAGGAATTCTTTTTTGTATCGAATGTGGGTGTTGTTGCAACAGTGGGGCAATCTCTAGCGCCGATGAGATACGTCCAGAAGGTTGAAGGCTTACGGCTTGGGTAAGAATCTTTGGGCCCTGATGGGACGTCAATGTTTACAAGTGATGAAAAAGAAGAGAGTTTGGTGTAGAGCGTATCGTCGTGGTTAGTTCTCCCTTCTGTAACTATAACCAGGCCCTGATGACTGCGATAATCCAGTTGTATTTGGAGTCTCTACATGATCTGTAAACATTTTTGCCCAATCTTGATAGGGATAGAACGTCAAGTTCTTCTTGTCAATCGGTTTAGTTGAAGAGAGGCATTGTTGTTCAATCAAGTCAAGAGACCTCCCTCACTCTATGGTTTAGTCTGAGAGTTGAGGAATGAGATCCAATGATTGTCCCGCTGGCTTACCACCGTTATTTCTTATTCTTCTTATTTTCGCTTTCTTATTTTGTCTTTCTTTATAATTTTGAATCAACATTAATCTCTCTCAAAAATATACTCTCAATGACTAGTGGTAAGAAATTGGTGTAATGCTAAATAGCTCGTATGAAAATGTTTGTGATTGATATTAAGATTGCATGAATTAAAAATTAATTCTATGATGTATTTATTGAAGACTGATTTTCAATGAGGGTTTGATAATAACTTTCTCTAAAGGAAGGGGATTTAACCAACCTTGAGGGGGAAAGCTGGATCCTTTTCGTAAACTAGGGTTTTAAAAAGAAGGGAAGAGTTAAAAGCAAACTGAAATTAACAAACACCTTGGATCCTCTAAACTATAGTACTGCTAAAAGGAGCAATGATTTTAACTTTGCCAAGCATGCTACCTGATGTGACACCCAGAATAATTTCCAGTCTTAATGAAGCGAATCTAGAACAAGAGCATTTTGGATTCAACTGCGATTGCTCTTTCTGAATTTGCCATCTGGATATCATCTCTATGCCAGTGCAGTGCCAGCCACACATAATAGAAAGCTGTTCCATTGGTTTATTCCAGCTATAAGAAACACAACCTCACTGTTTACAATAATAAGACATTAGGCTTGCAAGGCACAACAGACCGTACATAAGTCAAAAGTTCTGAATACAAGGACATTGCATGTCCTTTGACCTTGTAAAGCTTTTTTAGTCCTTTCTCCTCTTTTCATTCCTTGTCATTGGCGTTTGGCTGCAACCTGCCATGGTTCAAACATAGACAATGGCAAATAGTTATATATATTAATTTGAAGAATCCATTCCATAACGCTTAATGTTTGCTTTCTCTTTTGCAATTCCTGTTTTAATGCAATTTTTAATTATTGTTGATCAGTGTTGACTCTTTGGGTTTTAAAGACAAATGGAGAAGGTTCATACACTAGTTCCGTGATTATATTTAATTGGCATTGATTCTTGGCAAGCATAGGGTCACAGTGTATCGAGGTATTTTTCCCAGTGAAGAGGATAATATTCACAAAAGAAAATTATAATGTGCGCTTGTTTGTGTGAGTTTATGATGGTTCTACTCCTTATACTAATTTAATTTCTGGATTAGCAATTTTCCTAAGCTCCGGTCCTCATGTGCCAAAGGAAAGGGCTGCCAGCAAGAGAGCACTGCCTTTGTAATGGGGAGATAATCCTATTGCAGAAGAAAGAGGTGCCTCAGACGAAGGAAAGATTCCACCCAAGATTGCTCGCACACATCCTCAGTATGGGAAATTGAATGATGTCGTGTAAAACAATATACAAGTTCAACGTCAGGTACCCTTAAGTTCTCTGTATTTCCTCAAAGATTTCTACTTACTGAATATTTTTCTTCTCGCAAAATGTTCCAGTTTTTTCCTTCTTGTTTCTGTACATAGGTCACGTTGTTCTCCTGATTTTATTATTTCTGAAAGAAGCTCAAAGGTTACATAGAAAGAGCATGGTACGTATTTTTTTTCCTTTGTTTATGTTCCTCTTTTAATCTTAACCATTATTACTTATTGAAGAAATCGCTATCTTTTATGACTTGTGATAATTAATCTTCCAATACTTGCTACAGAGGGGCTTGTGCTCAGCTACTGTGAGACTCTGAAAACACCATGAAATGATGCATGGCAACAGCTATGGTTTGTATGAGTTTGGATCCCTAAGAATTTGTTTGATGGGAAGCAGATGAAGGGCTGCTACAAATACTTGCAACACTGGAAATCAAGAGATGACCTATGCTAAAACTGAGGTGCAGGAAAAACAAAGGAAAAAAATGGCCTGGAATTGCTCAGTTCCCCCATATGTGGACAAATGATTCATATTATTTAGTTGTTTTGCTTTAGACAATTTATTTCCTATGACAATATAAAATTTCTATGCAATCTAAATTGCATGTTTGTCTTTTTAGAATTGTGTGAACTAGGTAATTCAACCCCCCGCCCCCATACTCTCTCTTATGGTTTTGTTGTCTCCATGTTGAATCTTAGGGCATGGGGTTTCCTAGAATTGACTAATACATGCATCAATGGTTGCTAGTGGTATCCATCAAGACTCAAATCCATGGAAATTGCTTTGTCCTGTGGTTCAATTGTGAAGATATTGGTATGGTTTCCAATCCTAAGCATGAGACCGGGAGTTGATTCTTGGTGGGCTTAAGAGTTTTTCCATTCTCTTCCTTTGTGGATTATTCTCAATACAAGTGGTTCTATACAAGAAGAGCATTAAATTGAAGGTTTTTCTTGAGTGCAGAAAGTGTAAGATGGCACCTTATAACATAATTTTGAAATATGTTAGCTCTCTGATTATATTTTAATAGTATGTGAAACTTGACCTTTTCACAGCTTACATAAACTTTTAATCATTTCCATTTTTAGTTGATTCAATAAAAGATAGACACTAAATTGTAAATTATATATGTTTTCGTTCATCATCTTTGAATTACAATTAGATGGTATTGTTTGTTGCATCAATTAAATTTTTGTAGTTTAATTTCCAAAAAAAGCAATTATTTTTATCTTTAATAAAGAGAAATTTTAAAATACATTTTTTAAATATAAAATTAAACTATCATAGTAGTAATTACTTTTGATTCTAGTTTTTCTATTGTTAAATGTAGAAGCTAGACAAACACACAATGAATATTCCCACCTAAAAAATCTCTTCACGACATCTGCATCTTTCTTCCTTCATTTTTTTTATTTATGATAAAGCACTAATCATACTTAAAATGAATTCAAAGACATATTGATTAATTTAATTATACACCTGCATGCCATGTTGGCATATTGTTGAAAAGACTTCCATCATTCAATCCTGAAAATTTTGATTCATCAAAGGCCTACAATTTTCTTTTATTTTTTTTATTTTTTCTATTTTTTTCTAGATGTGTTAAATTAAGTAAATAGGAAACCATTTTAGTTTATTAATAAAATATATCTTGATTAATTTTTTTAAACTTTTAAATTTGAGATTTATGACTAGGGTTACATTTCAAGTAATAGAGAACTTTAAGGCTATGTGTGGTTCCTGAAAAGTATGAGGGAAAATGTGAGTGAAAGAAAATAGAGAGAAAAAATAAAAGGAAAGAAACAATGAAAGAAAATAAATAAATAAAAAAGATTTAAAATTAATAAAGCATTTTATATGCTACTTCAAACTCATTTAACTTATTTTTTCCTCTTTTATGTAAAGATTAAATAATTTAAAGATGCATAAATTTCCTAACGTAATTTCAATTATATTTGAGTTTTCGTTCCAATTTTTATGTTGAGAAATCAAGACATGAAAAAAATTTATTTTCCATGACATTTTTTTTCTTTCTGTTTAGTCACTTTCTTGAAAACTAAGCATCGTTTAAATTCCTTTGTTTGCTTCAATTATGTATTGATATTCTAGATGTGTAAGATTCCCAATTCCAAAAAATAGAGTGTCTAATATAAGGACGTAGATTAATGTTGGTTGATCGGAGGGTTGGCTGCGTCCATCAACTCCCCTTGTGTTCAAATATCATGAGTGTTTGGGTGAATGCACTATAAGGTTAGGGTATGCGCATTTCCTGACAATAATTGCTTTTAGGAGAGTTGGTATCGCCTAGGTCCTACAATTAATATTCAATAAATGAAATGGAAAGATAAGAAGTGGAGGTTGATGTATGTAGAAATTGTATCACAAAATTTTAGGTGCAAATGATTCAAAGATTGAAAAGGAAATAAAATAAATAAACAAGGAAACGTGGGGTAAGGATTGAATGATAGCCAAATGTAATAAATCAATTTTTTTTCTCAACTCTCTTTACTTATATTTAGCTTTGTAAAACACTTTCAAGCACATAGCTCTTAACAATCATGCTAAAGGGGTCAAGGAAGATTTTTGGATAAGCTCAATTTTATCAAAAATAAATAAATATTAATTTCTATATTCACCTTAATCAATCTATATTATGACAAACTTTAAGATTCTCTGGCATTTGAAGGTAGCATTAAACATTCACCCTTAAAATCCAAAGGATAAAAAAGTAATATGAGAATCACTTGAGCATTTATCAAATCAGTTTTCAAACCTTCTACCATGAAATAACTTTAAGATTTGCAAACCTAACTGAAACTTCTAATAAATTATTTTCACTTACCAAATCTAAACTAGGAAGAGTAATAAGAAAATCTTTAGAAAGACTTCAATCAATTAGCAACTAATCACGAATATTAGGTTAAATTAAAATTGAAATTGAAATTTAATACAAAAGAACACCAAAAAATATGACAAAGTAATCAAGTAAAGTTGTAGAATAAGATATAAGTTTGTTAAAATCATTTATCTTTTCTTTTCACTTTACTCAGATTCCACAACAGACTTCAGAGATGAAGAATCTATATGTAAATACTTCACGGATGAATAATTTATACATAAAGTGAAAATTTTACATACCTCAACGGAAGTAAAGAACTTTTTGAAAATTTTAGTTGACTAAGTTTCATTTGAAAAAAACTATTGCATAAGTTCTCTAAAATTAGAATGTTTACCTATATGCTTAAATTGTCACTTAAAAATCCATACTTATATTTTATTGTGATAGGTTTACTTGTATGGTTAAATTGTGAATTAAATTTTCTAAATCAAACTATTTACTTGGATTTTGATTATGTATCTCTCAACAACACATAAAGTGTTAATAACAAAATATATAATATTATAATCAAAATATTCATTTTGATTCAAAAGATTGGTTTAACATATCAAACTACATTAAAAAAATTTATAACTTTGAAGACCAAGTAAAATTCATCCAAACTGATAGTCAACCTTCAACATTGTATAAACTCACTACACAGGCAAATTCTTGAAATAGAACAATTCTATTGGTTGCATCAATTAGTGAGTTGAATGGATGATTATGTATTAAGTATTTTGCAGTTTTTTATTATGAACATTTCACAATCACAACTACATTAAGAACTGATAATCAAAACCAAGATCATTATAAAAAAAATTATTGCATAAGACATAAAGGTAAAATGATAAGATGAATGTTTAGGTATTTGTTTACTTACTTATGTTCTTGTTGAGGAACATCATGTAATCTAGCTAAAGGTGTGATGACACCCTTCAATCGATTATCATTATTAATTTCTATCAATGAGTCATACACATATTCTCCTCTGAGTAGGTGAACTACTCCTAATAGTCGATGCATACTTCAAACATTGATAGGGATATAGACAATGTCCACTTCAGACTATTTAATGGAAGGAACTAGGTGACGCCCATTAGCATAGTCAATAAGAACATCATCTTCTTGCATATGGAATTGATTCCATTTCTTGATATGTTTCTCCTACCTTGCTTTAACATTTTTTTATATAAGAAAAGGTGAAAAAGAATAGTTAAAATAGCATAATTTATCTATAATATGAGGACCAACAGTAAGAAAAAATTATACATACCTAAAACATGGTGTCTATAGTAGTGAAATTTTGAGAAAAGGCTTGTGGCTTATCTATTCTCTATTTCTGGAAAAAAAAAATATATATAGAAAACAATATCATTATACTAAACAATATAACAAAAAACATTAGTTGCACTATTTGATTCAAATGTCAACATTATATAAATAAAAGCAAAGACAATAAGAACATTTATAAACCTTTATTTTTTAGTCATGCACCATGATGAACTAGTGGTTGAAACCATTTTTGGTCTACATGCAAGTAACTGATATCAACCATAGACCTTATTGTATTCATATTAGCAAAAAATCATAGTTAAGTGAAGAACTTACCAAAAATATACTATTACAAGTTTCAATTAAGGATAACTTACCCTTGCTTAGGACTCAATCACTTATGAAAGGCCTTCCTTACTTCTTTGGAAAAAGACTGCAAAGGATTAAATTGAGATGTGTTTATCCTTACTTTCTCATTTTCCTTCTTTTTAAAGGGTCTATGAAAGGATGCTACAAAAAGTAAGAAGTCTTCACTTAGATATAGTGAGAAATAGCTACTATAGAAATATATAAACTAAAAGGTTGCTCAATAAACTAGGGGTACCAAATAGTTTGGCAATATCAACAATCGGATTAAGACTCAAATCATCACCCTTCCCATCCCTATTATATGTTTTTTTTTTATAGTTATTATATCTTCTTTATTGGTCTTCACATCCATATAGACATGGTTTTCATCCTCATTATCCATGACATTCAAATTTGTCATACAATACCAATATCTATTCCTTTATGTCTGATTTTGGAAATCTTATATTATGTGTAGCACATTACTCAATTTTCCTTCTAACATGAAATCACATATACACCATACAATATGATAACACAAATACAAGACATAATTTTATACAACAAAATATAAAATGCAATAAGTATATCACTAACATCCAGTAAAAGTTGTCTTAAGTCATCTATCTTTGTGTTGACTTCTTTGGTTCTCTTTTCAAGTAATTAAAATTTGATTTTGAGCTTTCTCTATGTTTCATAAAATTTATCCATAGATTCCGCACTTATTGTAAACAAATGAAATCTCAACTCATTATACATCATTGTACCTAAAAAATAAAAAAATAAAAAAAATAAAAAACCAAAGAAATGATGTTGTGCCTATGATAGTTTAAGTTATGTTCATCAAAGTATTCACCTTGACTTAGCTATGATTAAGTTTCATTTATGAAGACCTTAATTGAGGTAGAGTTCTCAATTTGATTATTCACTTGAACTTAAGTATAGTTAGGTTTCATTTACAAAAAAAAAAAACTTAACTAGGGTTAATTTCTCAATTACAATTTTATTTAAATTAATTTACAAAGAATTTAACTAACATTGAGTTATGAATCAACATACTCACTTGAACTAAACCATGGTTGGGTAAGCTATCTAAAGTTGAAATGTTTACCTGCATGGTTACATTCTTAATTAAAACTTTCTACTTTGACTTAACTATTATCATTTACAAATAATTGCATAGTTAAGTTCTTAAAATAAAATGGTTCACCAAGACTTAGTTGTAGTTAATTTTTTAGTATTATAATTAAAATAAAAAATGACATTAATAAATAATTGTATGATCCTCTTTGTTCTTATCTTCCATTGCAACTACAACATATGCAATAGTTTCTATTGGGTCATCTTCATTTTTTGGGCCACTCGTAGTGTCATGTTATGGGGTTGTTGGTTGGCTTAAAACTTCTTGAGAAACACCATGCAATGACTCTAACTTATTCAAATACTTATAATAATCTTATTGATATTCCTTTAGAATAGGTTTAAGTAGCAAACACAAAGATAACTGTTAAATTCAAGTTAAGGTGATGTAATAAAAAAAACATAAGTATATATAAGTATGTAAGTAACAACACTATCAAAATATAAGGTGATAAAAGTTACTCACATTGGAGTTCAAAAAAATTTGTTGGAGCTCAATGAACGTTGGTGTGGAAGTAACACTCCAATTTAATATTCATGGGCAACTCTTAGAGACCTGACTAGCATATTTCATTTAATAATAGGAATAACCTTATACGCTCGAACTTAGAAGACATGAAAATTCAACTACACTATATGTCTCTTATATATGCTATATTTCATTTTTATTACTTCTTGCCTTAGTATTTTAACACTCGGCTCTTTAAGGCCCGTTGCAACCCAAAAAGGTGTTCTTTCATAATAAATCCTACCCTATGCCAAGAATGAAAATATCGGTTTTGATGGATATATTTATAAGTCAATTTTATGGATATATCGAGAAATATCAGTGGGTATTTCAACACAAAACATTGATGGGACCAAAATTGATCAAAACCCATGGAAATGTTGGGAAAACTCTACAAAATGATAGAAAAAGTAATAATGGACATTTTGAAATTGTTTACTGAAGAAATTAATATTTGCACTATATAATTGGTCATATTCAACAATAATATTATGTACATCGATAAAAAATATAAATTTTATAAGTATATATTCATTATTAAGCTACATTAAATGTTGTTTGATAGTGACAATAATATATCAAAATTGAAAATATATTTAATATTAAAATTATAAATTCAAATATATTCAATGATATAAAATAAATTATGATATATGTTTTTTAATGTTTATATTTTTATATTTAAATAGAAAAAGTAATAATAGACATTTTGAAATTGTTTATTGAAGAAATTAATATATGCACTATATAATTGGTCATATTTAACAATAATCTCATGTACGTCGATAAAAAATATAAATTTTATAAGTATATAACCATTATTAAGCTACATTAAATATTGTTTGACAATGATAATAATATGTCAAAATTGAAAATATATTTAATATTAAAATTATAAATTCAAATATATTCAATGATATAAAATAAATTATGATATATGTTTTTTAATATTTATATTTTTCTATTTAAATATCATATAAATGATATAAAAAAGACTTGCTAATAAAATTATAATTATAGTTTTTATATTTTTTATAATCAATTAAATAAAATTTAAAAATAAAATAATTAGAACTAATTTATTTATGAAAATATTCTTTTAATATTTTGTTTTTATAATAATTTTTGTGCAATTATATAACCAAGAGTGAATTTGTCCCAATGATGGCCAAGTTTCAAGGTTAATATTTTGTTTTGGGTTCAATTCCCTCTTCTCCAAAGTGCAAAGCAATTTTTAAGGTTTGACCAAGGCAATGGAGCATTTTAAGGGTCTGATGCAAGTGGAGCATTTCTAGGGAGGTTATGGAGCAAATTGAAAAAATTAGAAATTTTCACGATTTTTTGGGAAAAAAAATCCAATTTTTCAACAAAATATCACTGATTCTTTGACACAACACCAGTTTTTGTAACTACATCAATGATTTTATTAGTGATTTTATCGGTGGTAGTTGATTAATCACTAATATTTCGTTGATATAACTACATCAATTATAAATATGCAATTTATTATTTTGAACACACTTCAATACTTCTCAAATTTTTAAAAACATCAAATAACAAACTTAACCCCAGTCAAACACTATTGTATATCATCCCTAAAATTTCCAAAAATTTATAAAACAAATACTACACTCACGAACTCAATAGATTCACTTTCTTCTTTTGTTGGTAATTAGGATATTTGCTTTCTAACACGCTTCAATACTTCCCAAATTTTTAAAAACATCAAGAAACAAATCTAACCATAGTCAAACACTAGTCTATAAGATTTCTAAAAATTTCAAAAATTTATAAAACGAAGACTACATTGATCAGCTCAATAGATTCACTTTCCTTTTTTTATTATTATTATTAATTGGGATTTTTGTTTTCTAAACATCATTTTAAACCTCTTTGGATTATCACTCTTTAATGAATTTTTTTGTTTCTTGAGATAGCATGACATAACTTCCCAATATATATATATAAATCAAAAAAGATAATGAGAAGTAGGTAGTTTCCCACAAAGAGAGTGAGTAAGAGGTGAGAAGTTTTCTAGGGTTTGAAAATGAGGGAGAAACTTTTTAGGGTTTGGGAATGAGATGTGAGAAGTTTTCTGGTTTCCCGTTCTCTACATGTGTGTTGGAAGGAAATAAAATAAAAGGGGCATTTTTGTCCTATGAGGATATCTTTTTTTTCTCCCCCAATTTTTGGAGCTGGTGGGTTACTTTTTTTTAAATATGAGTGTTATTTTAACCCCTTTAACCAAATAACCCATTGCTTAACACATAATTCATTTTAAGGTCTATACAAAACACCATAGTCATGAAATGTCATATCTAAAAGGAAAAAAATAATGGACTAAACCATTATGCAAAGGCATGTGCTTGGCAATTTTTTACACTCGGGCATGCTTAACGTCAAAATCAAGCTTCAAGTGAATCCACATTAAAATCAAATGTGTAAACCACATATAAGGCTCTCTAACCACAAAAAGCAAACCTAAATTATGAAAATATAAAATAAAAAGGGTTAGCATTCTATCATTTTTAGAATAAACTTTAAAAAAAAGACCATAACTACCAACATAATAAAGAAAAAGAAGATCATTAATGTTTCCTAAGCCCACTAAGATTATCAATGTTTCTTAAAGCCAATCAACATCTATTGTTGCTTATTCATTAAGTACTAAGATGCTTCATCCAAATAAGGAAGAAATGAATGAGGCAATTCCTAATATATTAAATGAATATCCTTATTTTGAAATTGACAATTTGTCAACTATACAAATCCAATTTAAGAACCCATGTAAAACGCAAATGGAACTCATATGGAGAATCTCCTTCAAAATTCTAAAGAAAGTACACTTCATATATAACTTAAACTTAGCCTAATACATAATTTGTCACCAAGTAACAAGAAGTTAGCATCCAAATGAAGTTTTATCATTGTAAAACTATGAATGAATAAGAAAAGTAGTTATGTGGAATAGATGCCTTTTTCAATTAAAAACTAAAATAAAGAAATATCAATAAACCTCTTACTGAGAACTTGAGACATGAGAAAGATTGATTGAGAAATCTTGGTCAAGGAAATGAGAGATTTAGATAACAAAGAGCTAAAAAAAAAACAATAGTAATTAATAATAAGCAAAACATCTATAAGGGTCAAAGTTAAGTTAAAATCCAAGTTAGTTCAACTTTACCTTGGTTTTCATCCATTGACAACATCTTACTTTACTATTTACATTTTATAGAGTTCAATTACATACTTTTTAGGTATAACCTAAGTCTACCCAAGGGTGTTTTTCAAATTCGTGTGATATATATCCAAGCCCTTTAATTTCACCTAATGCGCCTATGTTAATACAATATAAGAAGGACAAGGGTGTAGATGTGGAGTTCATTTTTAGATATATTTATCTTACTTTGAATATTCACTATTTTCATTTTTTGTTCTTTTTAAAAAGAGTGTATAAGAAAGAAAAGAAAGAGAATATTGGTTTTATAAAGGAAATGTAATTATTTACTTTATGATAAAACAAAGGCTACGAATAATTAAGGAAAATACCCAAAAGGGGGGGTGAATTGGGTTTTTCAAAATCTTTTTCCACACAATAATATATGCACAAAATAAATAAAGGAAAGAGATAAAGTTAGAGAATTCAAACTCAGGCTTATAGTGGTTCGGCACTCCCTTGCCTACGTCCACTCTCCTCAATCTCCTAACCGGGTGAGGGTTCCACTAACTTGAAGCTTCAATCAAGCTTTCAATCGTCTTACACTTGGATTCCGGCTCCAATGGGCTCTTACACAATCTCTTCAAGATTTGAACCACTTGAAGGCTTTCACACTCAGTTTACACAAGGATGAAACTCTCAACCTAGCTTAAGGAAGGCTCAAGTACAAGAGAAGGCTAGGATGAATTGCAAGAGTGCACTAAGAATATGCAAATGATGGTTTAATGCACTAAGAAAGAAGATGAGAGTTTTTTAGATCAAGAACAGGTAGGTAGGCTTTGAATGCAATTGTTCTCTTATTCATAAATGAAGAGGAGCTCTCAATTTATAGGTTTCTAAGCTCGGGAGACAAAAACAACAGAAAGTAGCCTCAACCGGACGAGCAAAGGGTCGACCGGATCACTAGCCGTTGGAGCATTTAATGCATAGCAGGTTACCGTTGCCTCGACCGGACCTCGACCGGACAAGGGGTGAGGCTCGACCGGGAAGAGAAAGCTACTGGGAGAGAGAGAAGGTTTTTGTGCCTCCCTCGACCGGACCTCGACCGGACAAAGGAAACCGGTCGACCGTTCCCCAACCGGTTTGAGCCGGTTGGCCATAGCCTCGACCGGATGAGCCTTTTTTGGCCCTAAAAACCTATCCTTTTTTATTTCTTTCTTTTCCAATACTTAGGCAAGGTCTTTAGGTGAGTTAATATGCCAATTTTGAATCAATTTGCCTAAGGTATATTTGATAAAACTAGGTTTTTAAAGAAAATCAAGTTTTAAAGAATAAACCGAGTTTTCTAAGATGCATGAAAATGTATGAACATCCTAAGTGCACTCATGCTATCATCTTACATTCATTTCCTATGATCACAAGTCTCCAAATGATCTTGATCCCGTAGTCGTTTGGTCCTTGATGAATTTTTTGAGATTATGCCTGAGATTCTTAACAATTTAAAACAATTAGTCACTTAACCATGGTTTTTATCATCAAAACCTGATTAGGAGAACCCTTGGGCTAACAATCTCCCCCTTTTTGATGATGACAAACCTTGGTTATCTAGGAGACAGAGAAATCTCCCCCTCAAACCAACCATGGGATAATCAACACAAAATTAGGAAATTTAAAGCGAGAAGACAAGGTAAATCAATAAGAGTGTCATATCATCAATAAGAGTGTCATATCATATATAAGTAAGGGCAAGAGTACATGAAAGCATGAGTATGGATATGCATGGAAATGAAAAAGGTCTCCTAAGGTCCCTATCCTAACATATCTCCCCTTTGGCAACATAAAAAATAAACGAAGGGGAATCTCAAACAAAGTCAAGCTGAGGAAGTGGTGGTGGAAACACAGAACGGAGGTAAGCCATCATCTCCTCGTGCTGAACTCTCTGACGGCTCTCAAGACGCTCAATCCTCTGTACGAGATGCTCGTGCTGACTCCCTGGCGGCTCTCAAGACGCTCAATCCTTTTGTACGAGATGCTTCAAACTGAGAGGTGAAGCCGGCCTGATACTGATCGATGCGATCCTCCATGGAATAAAAAGCGAGTATCATTGAACCACTGCTAACTCCTCCATACGAGTCCCGAGAGAGCTAATCTGTGCCAACAAATCCATCCAAGGTGGATGATCAGGAGCATGAGGAGCCTGAGATGGTATCTCGGTAAATGATGGCTGAGATGAAGGGCCTGCTGTGAAGGATGGCTCAGTCATCATAGGCTCTGAGAAGGTAGTCTCAACATGAATTGCCCTCTGACTGATGTGGAGGCGGAATGTCAAGCTCGGGCCCTCTCTGGTCAAGGTCCCTCTGAGGGTCCAACCCATCCTCCATCTCTCTGATCTCGTCCTCCTCCTCTACTCCGGGGTGTATCTGATCGTGTCCCCGGGCTTGTCGCTCTACCTTCCTAACCCAGGAGCCATCGGGGGCCTTCTCAAGCTTCATGCGCCCCAAAGAATGCTCGTCATATGTGTCATAGATGCTGGGTGCCTCAAACTCTGTCTCTATACTCAAGTCTATCCCAGCATCCTTGAAGACACGAAGTGAGGAAGCGGTCGGTAGGGAAGCACTCGTGTGGGTGCTCTCGCAGCAAACATCATATGCCTCATCATCACATACCTACGTGTATCCGCCTCCCGGTGAGAAGTGAGTCGACAAGAAAAGGCCTCATAGTAGGAGACCTCGTCCCGATGTCCTCCCCGTGGTAATAGGATGGAGCAGATCATATGATGAAGGACTCGGCTAGGCACGGTCAGGCTATGTGCTGAAGGTTTGCCCATCCCATGGGCATCTGCAAGTCCGCACAGCCTCTAAATGGCCTCTCTAGGCTCGAACCCGGGGATAGTAGGCCATGCCTTGGCCTCATATACCCTGAGACCAACGGGGGAAATGTCAAGGATGTGGCAGATGCTCTCCGGACTCAGCTCAATCTCAACTCCTCGGACAGTAGACTTAATCGGCCCTCCAAGTCCATAGGTCATCCTGGAGTAGAATGTACGCACTAAGGTCGGAAAGATAGGCTCATAGACCGTCACAACTGGTAGCCATCCCATCCTGGTGAAGAGTCCCTAAAAAACGAGGCTCTAAAGTTGGAAGAAATTGATGTTTCTTCCTGGAACCACCTTTCTCTTGGCGAAATGCGTCTTGTACCTCTGATAATCCTCAACTGAGCCGAAGAGGGCGGTGTCGTACCTCGCCTTTCGGCGAGCCTCGGTCCGCTCAGGCTGCTAAGAGGGCTCAGCAGGGCGCTTGCCCTGAGCCCTGGAAGTACCCGTCTCCTTTCGAGGAGCCATCAGAAATCCACAAATGGAAATAAGCTCGGAGAACTGAAGCGAGCAGGCAATCAAAGAAGACTAACCCGAAAAAGCCTTAGGCGCGCGGGAAAGAAGCAAAAACCAGAAGATGGCACGCAAACAGAGAGGAACCCATCCAGATCCGAAGTCCAAATCCGTCCAGAGATGAAACCCTAGCCTCAAAATCTCGTCAAAAACCACTCTAAAGCCTCAAATCGGTCCAAGGAATAGCCCAAACTGGTCTCTGAATGCGGGAAGATGAAGAGTCTTCGAGGAATGGCAGAGAACAGTGAAAAAAACTGATGCGCGGGGGCCTTTTAAATTCCCAGCCCCGACGAACCGGTCGACCGGTTGCTCAACCGGTCGACCGCTTGGTCAACGTCAACGGTTACATTTTCCAATTTTTCTTTGCGTTTTCTTGTCTCATGATCCTCCCCCTGCTCTTTCAGTTGAAATCCCCAATTTTTTATGTCCATTGCCACGGGAATTTTGATTTTGGTCCAAAAATTGACCTATTTCCTAAGGGATTGCTATATATTGCGTAATGAGATGAGAATTTATGCAATCATAATGCATTTCCACAAGAATTTCATTATACAAACTGCAGATCAAAAGAAATAATAACCCCTAGTTGTTTCTAATATCTAAGAATTGTTCTTCACTAGAGGTTTTGTTAAAGATATCAGCAAGTGATCTTTTGTTCTTACAAATCAAGTGTAATTCACCCTTTTTGTGTTGATCTCTAGAAAATGATGTCTAATTTCTATATGCATTGGTCCTAGAATGTTGCACGGATTTTTTTGAAATATCTTATGCACTAAGTGTTATCACATTTGATAGGAACATGCCTCAAAGACAATTAAAAATCACTACAGTGTTTGTATTCATCCAAAGGATGTGAGCCAGCACAAACCGGTGGCTATATGTTATTCAGCTTCCCGTCGGTTTGAACAAAGCTAGCCGAATTTTGCTTCTTACTATTGCATAGACTAATGAGTTCCTAAGAAATTGACAAGGCCCACTGAGTGCTCTTTCTTTCAAACTCACAACCGGCGAAAATGGCATACCGAGAAACCAATCAATTCAAAATTATCACCCTTAGGATACCAATAAACAAATTCCATGTCCCTTTCAAATATTCTACAGAATCTTTAACGGATTAAAGTGCAGATTCTTTAGAGACCAAGATTGAATCTACACAACAAGCATACACTATACATATATCGGGTCTACTAGCGGTTCAAAATAAAGCAAGGATCTATATCATGCCTCTATACATAGTTAGTCAATAGTTGTACCCTTTTTCATCCTGTCAGCTTGTGGATAGCTCATGGAGTTTTCATCACCTTGCTTCTTCCATGTTGAACCTCTTTGAGAAGATCCTTTATATACTTTTTGCTTGATTTGATGAAAGTTCCTTCTTAGTAAGCTTGATGTTTGAAGTCCAAGGAAGAAATTTGATTCTCCCATTCCATGCTCATTTCAAAACTCACTATGATACACATTAGAGAAATCTTCACAAAGAGATCATTAGTAGCTCCAAAAATAATATCATCAAACATATATTGAACTAGGAGTATTCCTTGTCTTTGTTTTATAAAAGAGTTGTCGTCAATTTTTCCCATTTTAAACGCCTTTTTCAAAAGAAATTTACTTAGTCTTTCAATTTACACAGCTCTTAGGTGCTGTTTAAACCATAAAGTGCCTTTTTAGTTTAAAAAACATGGTTTGAAAGTTAAACCTTTCGAAAAACCAGGTGAGGTTGTTCAACATAGACTTCCTCCATTATAACAGCCCATTTAGAAAAGCAACTTTTCACATCCATTTGATAGAGAATAAAGTCTTTGAAACATACAAAAAAGCAAGCAACCATTCTAATTGCTTCCCAACGTAAGCTCGGGGCAAAAGTTCTCTTCATAAAGTCATATTCCTTCTTCCGATTATTACCTTGGGCTACCAATTCTCCTTATTTCTTTACTATGATGCCATTTCATCCATTTCATTTCTAAAGACCCATTTGGTTCCAATAAAACTTTGATCTTGAAGGTCTTGGTACTATTCCCATACTTCACTTCTTTTCAAATTGATTTAAATTTCTTCTTGCATAGCAATCATCCAATTTTCATCAACTATAGCATCTTTTATGTTTTTAGGTTCAATTTGAGAGATGAATGCAAGATTATTACAAATATTTCTAAGGGATGATCTAGTTCTTACCCCACTTGATGGATTACCAATGATTTGATCTTGTGGATGGTTGATGACAAACTTCCAATCTTTTGGAGTCTTGCTTGATTACCTTAGCACTTGTGAGGAGGAGTAGTGCCAAAGGTGATTCTTCTTTCTTGGGATCCTCTCCACTTTCTTCTTGTTGTCTTTTGTCCTCAATTTGCAATTTTCCCATGGAGGTCTCCAATCCTAAATTGTCATCAAAACTTTCTCTTTCTTGAAGAGAATTGTTAGATTCATAAAAAATGACATGAATGACTCTTCTACAACCATGTTCTTTGTTGAAACACTCTAAAAGCTTACTTGAAGTTGAGTAGCCAAGGAAAAAATTCCAACATCGGATTATGCATCAAATTTTCCAAGATATTTGCGTGTTTATATTAAAACATTTGCACCCAAAAACTTTGTGAAATAGCTAATGTTCGGTTTGTTTTTCCACAAGCTCATAGTGAGTTTTCTTAAAATGGGCCTTCAACAATATTTCTATTTAAAACATTACAAGAAGTGTTTTACCGCTTCGGCCCCCAAAAATACTTTGGCAAATGTTTTCATTTAGCATGGTTCTAGCCATTTCTTAAGTATTCATTTTCCTTTCAACTACCCCATTTTGTTGAGGAGTTCTAGGAGCCGAAAAATTGTGATTGATACCATGCTTATTGCAATATTCCTCAAAGTCAAAATTCTCAAATTCTCTCCCATGATCACTTCTAATGCAAGTGATTGAAAAGCCTTTTTCATTTTGAACCTTGTTACAAAATTTTGAAAACTCATAAAAAGCTTCACTCTTTTGACTTAAAAACAAGACCCATGTGTATCTAGAGAAATCATCCACAATGACATAAGCATAAGATTTTCCTCCTAGACTAGGTGTTCTAGAAGGACCAAATAAATCCATGTGTAGCAATTCAAGAGGTCTAGATGTTGAGATGAAATTTTTGTTTTTAAAAGAGTTTTTTGATTTGCTTTTCCCATTTGGACAAGCTCACAAATTTTGTCTTTTTTGAAAATTAATTGTTGGGAAGGCCCTCTAACGAGTTCATCTTTGTTGAGTTTTGGGAAATGAGGTCCATGGTTAGCATGTCCCAACCGTCCTGATGCCACAACCAACTTTGATCATGCATGCTTTGAAAAACATCTATCCATGGCCATTCATATTTTGAAATATCTATAGCATATACCATTTTACATCTATTGGCCCATGAAGATGGTTTTG
The DNA here is from genome assembly GCA_037355405.1 of Vitis amurensis. Classification (NCBI taxonomy): domain Eukaryota; kingdom Viridiplantae; phylum Streptophyta; class Magnoliopsida; order Vitales; family Vitaceae; genus Vitis; species Vitis amurensis. The sequence continues at coordinate 25,244 of JBAPGN010002921.1, forward strand.
TGCATTGAATATCCTTGAGATACACATGAGATGCTTCAAAAATTACTTTAAAAACCTTTGTCACAAAGTTGACTAATGCTCAAAAGATTTGTTTTAAACCAATATACTAATAAAACACTTTCAATAAGGAGATGCACCATTACCTATGTACCTTACCAATGATTCTTCTTTTGCATTGTCTCCAAGGTGACATTATCCTCCTTTTCCTGTAAGAAAAGCCAAACTTGGTTCATCCCCGGTCATTGTGGCTTGAGCCACCCCACTATCAAGAACCACTGTATCCTCCTTTGGCCCTACAAAATAGAATCAAGTGGTTTAGTACCCATGTCTTTTGCGTCCTTGAGGTAGTGACTTTGGATTTTCAATCCAAACCTTTTAACCTTAGCATTTGAATTTTCTTCTTGAGACCATTCTTAAGGGACATTACTACTAAATGCCCCTCCATCTTCCACAAAAAGTTAAAAAAATAGTAGGAAGGACATTCACTTGCAGGATTCTTTACAAAATAGTTTTTTAAAAATAACTTTGGTTCTTTAAGATTTGAATCCTATCCTTGTTTGTCAAAACAACATTTTTTGCTTGCTAAGATCTATTTCAAAGGACTTTGTCCACAAGAGAAAATTGAACAGAGAGGAGGTCAACCATTCATCTTTCTTTTTCAAATTTATTTTGCATTTCTTAAAATCTCATTCTTTTTCAAGATGAGTTTTAGAAATTTCCATCAATCGAAAACTTTTCTTTCACTTCCTCAAGTTCTTTTCAAGTTCTTGAATTCTCTTTTAACGAGAATTATTTTTCAAACCTAAGTTTGTCAAAATCCTCATATAGTCTTCAAAAATAACATGCAATCTCATCACTAGAGTTAGAGTTTACCTCATCAAGATCAATCTATGCCATTGAAGCACATGGTTTGCACTTCTTTTTCCTTTTCTTCTCGCGAAGATTTTCACCTCTCACTCCAAGTGGCCATCATTACCTTCTTCATTCTTCTTTGTTGGGTTTTCAATTTTGTAGATGAGAACAATCATATTGTAATTTGTTCCCCGCTTTTTGCATTTGAACGCATATCAAATTCTCCTTTTTCTGCCCCCATCTTTCCTTCACCATGTGATGAGGATTCCTTTCTTGAGGATTTCTTCTAGAGGTAAACTTTTTCCCTCATAAAACCTTTCACCTCTCATGTACTTGTTTAGCTTTCTTGTGGATGAGAGCTAAATCATCACTTCTTCACTTGGTTTTTTTCTTCAACATCTTCTTCTTCCGTTGGTGTAGCTTTAGCGCGCTATGTTTTCGTTCTTTTTGTCTTCACTTCTTGTAGTGTGCTTTGTCAAACTGAATTCATAAGTCCCATCAATGACCTTAGATTCTGCAAATATGTACGCTTGTCAAAGTCTTTAGCTTCTGAATAGCGGTGACCTTTGTATGCCACTTGAGCGGGAGAACCTCAATATCTTCATCACCTTTTCGGCATTCATTTATGACCCTTCCCAATGCTTTTTCAAGGCTGATCGTGCCCAATTGGTGTCTCAGCATAATTCGTGTCCAGCTGTGCTCCTCATTAAGATGATCAACAACAATTTATACCTATAACAACCATTACACGAGGGTTAGCAATAAAAAGCTACTATTGTATAGTGGCTCTAGGATCGTCCACAGGCGAAAGGTTAGACAAGATCATCAATTGATACCAATTCCAAGTGAATTGGCTTGTTTCATTTCATGGTTAGCTTAAGAAGTAAAACACCAAAACTTTGTTGGTGAAGGCTTTAGATTTAAACTAACTAACATAACAGAAAGTTGTGGATAACTTAGGAAGAAACATCCTGAAGAATTAGGCTTCACTAGGTGTTCCTCATGCAAAAGACATAAGCTCCGTCAGATGTTATATCTCGCGTTAGAGATTCAACATATAGTCAATTCCTAACGGTGATGTACAGATTCATCCGTAATTAGATTTCACTTTAATTCGTCTCACTGATGCAACTTGCCCAATGGTTTAAGCCTCTCACTAAAGCTTAACCATTCAAGTGATCCTTTTAACTTTGGATTACCCGTATCAAAAGCTCGCAAGAGATAACTAATGGATGTCTCCTAGGAGTCCAAAAGCCTTTATCAAAGTGTTGGCTATTCTTAGGAACAATCCTTACCCTGAGAGTCACCTACCAAGGCTCGCAAGGGCGCAAAACTAGTGATTCCATGGTTGAAAATCCACTTGCCTACCAAGTGTTGCCCAGGTGAGTCCAAGGGTTTAAGTTAACTAAAAACATTGAAATCACTAAAGAGTTCACTTCCTCTTCAATTACTAGCTAAAACCACAAAGCTTTTGCATTCTTGCACTTGGAACCTCCCCCGGCAAACCTTTAGCTCCAAGGAATTAGGTTTAGTTACTCATCTCTGGGGAAAACTCCTCAGAGAGTTCAGCACTAGTATTAGACTAAAAATACCAAAGTGAGAAGGTAAGCAGTAGAAAAAAATGAACTTTACTTGCTACCCAAGACGTTTATGAAGGAAACTCCTCTCTAAAGAACAGGGCTCCCGAGAGGTAATATATATGAACATTAATATAAAAACTTAATTGTTACAAAGATATTTATCTTTTTACTAACTTAAAAACTTAAGAATCTTGTAATTGGAGCTCTTACAAGAGTATTTTGGGATTTTAGACAACAAAACATCTAATGGAAAATATCTCCCAATGCGGTAGGCAAATATCGGGAGGCTTAGGAAACCATTTCGCAGAGAAAAAGTGACTGCGAGATTCGCAACACTCAAGAGGGCGCCACGAAACATTCTCGCCAACACCAAGCTCTTTCACAGAGCCTCCAAAGTTGTCTTCCACCTGAGGTTCTAGCTTCCCTCTCACGGCATAAATCGGCATCGTCAGAAGGAGAAACATCACCCACTGTTTCAAAAATGCTACGGAACATCACTTCGCCAACAAAAGGGGATTTCGCAAGCACTTTTTGCAAATGCTTCCTTTCAGCTCGAAGTGATTGCTTGGAACGGGCTGTAACTTCTTCATTTTCAACTCCGAATTGCAGACCGTTTACAGCAATTGGAATTTTTGACTTCCTGAGCTTTGAAAGTAGTATAGCATGCATCATTTGACTTTCAGGAAGTGCTCCAAAATTGCTGCTTACGACTTGTCATTCAAGAATATGCTTGCATGGCAGATTCTCTTTCTATTTTTTTCTCCTTGCAATCCGGATTTACTCTTGCAAATATTTCCTCAGCTTTTACCCCAAGATTTCCTCATACTCTCCCAGTCTGACTTGCTTGTATCAACATACTAACAAAAACACCAAAAACTTGCACAAAAGTTGCATTAAAATTGCTTTTAAAGGCATCCTTAACAATGCCAATTTGAGTTAAAAGGGCCTAAACTACACTCAAAAAGTGTTTGAAAAGGATTAATTTATAGCTAATCAAAGTGCACTTTTTGAGTAGTAATCACGCCCCCCAACCGAACATGATTGCTAGTCCCTTAGGCAATATAGAGAGAAAAATGAAAATAAAATAACAAAACTAATCTACAATTTCTACAACATCATTGCTGAAAAGAATAATACGATTCTCTAGTGGCATGATGATCTAATTTGCTCACATTGGAAGCATTAAAGAAGATACAAAACCAAACATCTCAACAAGGAGTCATAACAAACTATTCTCAAAACACTGTCAATCAAGGAGTGCATTATCGCAAACTTTGAAGTTTTAAAATCATTTCCAACTGTTCTAGATCAT